>BGPR01003111.1:35896-93938 GCA_013235015.1 Araneus ventricosus | reverse complement strand
AATTAATAATAAATAAAAATAAATAAAATAAATTAATTAATAAATAAAAATAAATAAATAAATAAATAAATTTCGACTCCTTGTAATATAAAGACTAAACATTTGTAAATGTTCCAGCTGCTAACTTACCGCTGTTGTCAAATCCGTGGGTAATTTCATGACCAATCACAACTCCCAGCATTCCATAATTTAAGTATCTGTAAAAAAGAACAGAGAAATTGAATTCGTTTCTGTGATAGATTTCTGTAGAGTATCATTATTCTCTCTTTAATGTCAATGCTCTTACTTAGGCCTATCCGGAGTGAAAATCGGGGTTCTCAGAATTCCAACCGGGAAAACTAGAAAAGAATAATGGAAAAGTTAAAACCTTCATGATTTCGTACTGCGTTACATGATATCGAAATTAGGTAGGACTTAGTTAAGAAAAAGCATAATTAATAAAAAAAACGTGTAAATTAGTTAAATTCGCAATTTATGCTTCTTCTTTGGTGTTGAAACTGAGAAAAATTATTTATGATTATAATGAAAGAACCTTAATTACAGGCCATTTTGCAACCAGGAAACAACCACCGATTTCGGATTTATTCGTTCTGGTGTTAAATATCTTTTTCTCGAAAAAGAAATGAGTTTAGACGTAGAGCTCTCAATATTTCTTGCAATATAATGAAACTTTGGATGAAATTATTCTAAAGAGATCAGTTAGAAATGAAACAGGTGGGCTGAGGCGAGCAATAGAACGTTTAGATCAACGAAGGAGAAATCGTGCTAAATTCAGAAATTCAGGCGAACTTCATGGAGCTTATTATTGCCAACATTATATATTTGGCACTTTTCGGTTATACACACACCACTTGGTGCCTTTTTTCTGTCTTGGCGAATTTTCTTGGCTCAATTTCTTCCTTGGCGATAGTGGACACGCGCTGCATTTTCTGCTAGCTGAAGCTTCAGGAGCCAGAATGCGCCAATTTGGCCGAAAGTGCATGCCGTGCATGGAGCGCAAATGTTCTGTGTGGGATCGGGATCAGCTAGCTCAATTGATTTCCCCACTACGCGGAGAGCAGATATCGCCATATTGGTCTCACAGGCAAGCTATGCCCGAAATCGTCACACATATGATTGTTCGTAAAATCCGATTGCTATTTCTTATAACGGATGATTCTTTTAATCATTTAATGACTTTATAATGTAAATTTATTGTTGTAAAAATCGTTGCTCCTAAAATTTGCTTCGGTCAAAGGAAAGGAACAACACACCAGCATGTTTGGTATAAGTGCTGGCAAGACTTGATGTCCTACGTTCCGAAAGTGAAGAAGTACGGGGTTCTCGCGTTTTCGCATCGTGATGACTTTTTGCAACGGTATTCCCAATTAATCTTTTAAGTCTCGCAAGGAAGGCCAGTGATTCTTTTGAGAATGCTCAAATTTAAATTAATAATAATTACGAGTAGTGTTCCTTAAAAATCGACAGTTCAACTATCGATACTATCGATAGTATAGATTGTTTTCTCCCGGCGATACTAACGATAGGTGTTCTTCCAGTTTATAGTTTAGAAACTATCGATAGTTCCAGTCGATTGTTTCATTTGATAGTTTTGAAATTATCGATAGTATCGACAGTTCCAGTGATTGTTTCAATCGATAGTTTTGAAAATATTGGTAGTTCCAGTCGATAGTTTTAAAATTATCGACTAAAAATGCGCCTATCGATAGTATTGCCCGGGAGAAAACTATCGATACTATCGATTGTTTCAGTAGATAGTTCCAAAAACCCGATACTATCGACTTCTAGTCTTCGATTGTTTATCGATATTTAAGGAACACTAACTACGATATTGTTTACCTATGCCTGTCTGGCACATTGCACCCGAACTCGTAGGTGCAAATATTGCGCCCGACGGAGGATTAAAACACATTCTTTGTTTCAAAATTTAAATTAAAAGAAAATTTTGTTACATAAAATTGCCATATTGCCATTTAGGTCAAATTAATCGAACTCATGTGACCCATGCTGGAAACACAACCTTATTTACGTAACATATGTCTACTGTTTAAAATCATGTCGCGTGATGTTATTTGTGTGTTTTTAATGTTTGTTAACAAAACATATTGCTTTTATAAGTTTGTTTGTCTGACTTCCTCAAAATTCTTTCAAGACTTCGTCTAACTTTCTGATACGTGCGAAAGTTTCGCACGGGTTTACAGGTGCCAAAAAAAAAATTATGGAAAAAACGCATCATTGTTTTTAACGTAGGACTACGTTCCTCCCATTGGGGTATCAGGAAGGAATTTGATTCATACACCAAAATGCCACAAAAAACGCTGTATTGGGAGATCCTCTATATCTCGGTAACTACATATGTTAAAAACATAACTAATGTCTTGTTTTAGAGATAAAGGGTAACAACAGAAGTTACAAAAAATGAAAATCGGAATTGTAGTTCTGCGACTACCGTGTCAAAACAGAAGTTACAAAAAAATTTGAAAATCGGAAAAGAGTCACGCGAGTAAAGTAGTCCTACGCCTTTAACATAAGCGGCTGTTTGAAAAAGACAGCCTCCCGTCATTTTTTTCTGTAATGTTTTGCTAAAAGAGCTAAATGTCAAAATATATTGTTTGTAATCGGTTGCCGATTGCATTATTGCGTCCAATAAACAGTGTAGTATAATAATAATAATTTATTTTCTTAAATGAAGTGTGAATGTCTAAATGAAGCCAAGCTAATCGATATGAAATTTTATCAAATAAATAGAATTTGATTTCATCAAATAAAATAAAATAAATTTTTGGCCTTTAAGGGTGCTGTTGCTTATCTTGAAAACTTAACCCAACACAAAGTCAGTGTTTATCTATTGAAGTAAGTGAAAGCTTTAATGAATTCACATAGGTAGTATTCTAAAGAAATTTACCTGAAGAAAATATGACAAACGGTAAATGAAAACAATATTTTTCACACATTATCTATCATGCCTGTTAATATGCCAACCGTCATAACTGAGACTCTGTATCTGGAACATTTCCCTTGGTCAACATCACAGTAATATATTTTTATTTTAAATTTTAAAAATACCAACAAAGTATTCCTCGTTGGAAATGAACCTGAAAGTTAAAGTGATTAAATAGTTTAAGAAATCAACTAAGTTTAATTTTAATGCTACAAATAACCAAAAGAAATTCAAATACGAATAAAATTAATTAATTTATTTAGCGTTCGAAGATGTTTGAACGTATTGGCAAATACATAATGAAAAGACAGGTTAAGTTCTCTCAAGTCCTTTATTGCAAATAAAAATTTAAACTGTCAAAGTTTATTTGTCAAAATCCTAATTCAATACTAATTAACTTTTGAAAGAGCACGATTTTCTGTCTTTATTAATTAAGAATAATTTTATTCAAATTTATATACCAAATTTAATAAAATGGCCAATTTAAAATTACATGTAGAGGTGCAATGATTCGTCGTAGGAGCGAAATTCCGTAAATGAAACTTAGTTACAATTACTCTCATACTCAGTATTTCACAATTCGTAAATTCTTAAATGGAAGTCGCCAAAACAAAATATCGCCAATAGGGTCCTATACTGAAACTGTTGAAAAAAGTCGCCAAAATAAAATATCTCCAATAGGGTCCTATATTGAAACTGTTGAAAAAAGTCGCCAAAACAAAATTATCGCCAGTGATTCCATATATCAAAGTACCGAAATTGTAAAGTTTCGCCACAAATGAGTAATAAAAAACCATGAATAGATTTTGCATATTCTAATATCGAACTTCTGATTTTATTACATGACGGATGAGCAGAATGTCAATAAAGTATTACAAATTTTATCTTTCATGTCTTTTATCCTTTTATACCCACATAAAAAATGTAAGGTTTAAAAAAATTATTTACATTATTCATACAATTATTGCTTTAAAAACATATTTTAAAAGCAAATTACAGAAAAAAAATGGGAACTTTAAAATTTTTCTAAGAGCAACATTTTTTTCACACATCATTTAAAGAAAAAATTATATTCAGATGGGAATTATAATGTTTACGAGATTTGAAATTTATAATTAAAAATGGGGGAAGTCATGGCATTAATCCTGCAATTAAACGCTTTTGAGATTAAACTTAGAAATGAAAAGCACTTTTCTAGCATAAAAGAAAAACGCAAAAGTATTTTTGTAGCTTAAAAGATTAAGATTTCTTTAACATTTCCTAAATGCATTTCACAACGTTTTTCACATTAAGAATATAGCCTTAGGAAATAATTCCCAAAACTTTTTTTGTTGAAAAAAGGCACATAATTATAAAGCAGACACCAGAAATGAATAAAGACTCATTCAAAAACTAATTTTCTTTCACAATTATGGCATTTATTTTTTAGTTACGTTTTTTATTTAAGTCATTTCACTTCTTTTCGTTATACGAAAGGAAGTGAAATGACTTAATTAATGTTTGCCGTTATTATAAAAGTTTACCGTTTTAAACACTTTTTGCACGTTTTTTTTTAGTTCTACTAGTTATTAAAGAGTAATAAAATTGTATCATTACTAAAAAGTCGGATATTTATTGTTATGGATAATTGTTAAAAGACGACCATTAAATGGTTAAACAGTTTTTTTCCTCGTAAAATTTTACCTTTTCTGGTTGTGAATGTATGCATTTCAAATTAAAAAAAATAGTTATTGCGAAATTTTATTTCATGGAACACTTTATAATTTTTTCTACTTTGTTTAAAGCTCTTGGGCATATTTAAAAGTAGTTAAGCTGTTTCGCAATATTTTTTGAGAAATAATCACACTGAAAAAGAAATAATAACTCGTTATATTTAATTGAGTGTTAATAGATTGTGTTTTTATTAGACTTTCCTTTTTCTTTTCCTTTTTTGAGTGTTATTTAAGTAAAGTTTAGAACCAATGAAAGATTTTCGTGAGACCATGCGAAGGTTTATAAAATTTGTCAGCTTTATTAATGCAACTATTAAATTCATTTATGAATTATAAAGACAATATTGATGTCTCATATTTACATCCGAGTTTCCATTATAGCATTTCGCATTGAAATATAACCATAAAGGATTTGGTAGAGTGTGGTAGCACCCGGCGTGAAATGAACGACCCGGCCGCATATTTACAAACCCTACCCTGATAGAACTGAGGCACGAAATCAGACAATATCATTGGCTACGAGGAGCAGTGACGTCGTTTTCAGCTCTCGCACGTAGCGTACGGCAATCATAACAAAACAAGAGTCGTCCTACTTTTCTTCTCCGTTTTCACATAGTTGAGCACAGAAAACATTCTTCCGTAGGTTGTAATATTTTTAAAGAAATTATTTTTTAGAATATCATAAAAAATAAAACATCCTACACTGTAAGAAATTATACCAATGCAAAGTACACGCACGAGAGCAAAGAACGACGTCATCGGCTCTCGGCGAAGCTAGCCAATCATATTGTCCAATTTCCTGCCTCAGTTCTATCAGGGTAGGGTTTGTAAATATGCGACCCGGCCGCTACGAATTGTAAATTCGGGCTATGTGGTCCATGCAAATAGTCCCTATTACGAGCAGCAAGTGCGACGACTCTCCAGACTGAGGTACGAACCGTCATCGGCGATGGGCTCATAAGAGTAACACCACCACTTTAGTGCTCTTCTGGGAAGCAAGAACCGTCTTATTTATTCGACAATATCTGATCCCCATATTTGAGGTGCCCCCGTATGGTTGTATCGAGGGAAAAAACCCCCGGATTGTGTAAAATACAGTTGATCTTGCCTAAGGGTTTCAGGGTGTTAAGATTAATTCAAATTCATTTTCAAACAATTGAACAGCTTAATTATTTACTCGTAACAGAAGAGAAAGTATTGCAAGAGAGAAAAGAGTAGGGATTGTAATCGTCGGCGTCGATATATTGATGAACTTCATGTTTTAAGCCTGCCATTCACTTCACAAGCTGTATATTTTGGAACGCGAGAAGGGAAAAGCGATGAAAATCTATGGAAATGAGCCAAACGGCTTGCCATGGTTGAAATTCCGTCTAGACTGAAACCGGAATGAAAAATCAGAGCGACCCTGAAAGAGGCCATTGAAAAGAACAAGGCCTTGCGTAGATTGAAGCCTCGCTTCGAGGGTAGCCTAAATTAAAATCTGCTGACGGGGAAAATCGAAGAGCGATTGACAAGCAGTTGTTGAGAGGGAAAGAAGATGGTTCTCTCTACCTTCGTTCAGAGCTATCGTCCTTTTAAATACAAGTGAATGGCGTGCCTGCATTTTTCGATTAAAATGGGTGGAAAAAATCCGGGCTTAGGACAAATGGCATGGCTATACTTCAAGTGAATGGCCGGCTTGAGATGTCCCTGAGTCTGGAAATAAAAACCAGTATTGTGACGCTTGCGCACAAGTCATAAAACTATATATCAATGATCTTCTGACAGCCGGTTACGTGATTAACGAGAACAAGTTTTGGAAGAGGTTGCAACATTTTAAACGTTATCATCAATCGTCAGAGTCGGCATGCTCTTTAATGAAATTTGGATCGATTTGAATAAGCTTCACATTATGTGTTTTATTATAGAAAAACTATTGTTCAATGAATTTTAAGAAACTCTGCAACAATAACTGTTTTATGTCCAGACAGATAAACTTTCTTTTGCCTGGTCTGTACGCCAGATATTCTTGCCAAGAGCCATAAATTCTAGCAAACCTATAGAAACTGCTATCTAACCTCTTCTTTTTGATGAGCTACATAATATTGATTGAACATTAATAACCTGTACGCAAATGCCATTTTACACAAGTGTCACACAATCTGGAAAAACCATTTTTGGAATTGCATCTATCTGCCTGTCTGTAAAAACAATAACTCAAACACGTAACAAGTTAGGCTTTTGGAATCTTTTATGCGGTCTTCACACAACAAATTGTAGAATTCTGACCTATTTTAGACAAAAGCCATCTAAGGGATGTCTGTCTGTCCTTGTGCATGCGGACACTATTACTCAAGAACGCAAGGAGACAGATAGATGAAATTTGGTCTATGGTTTTATTACCAGGACAGAAAATATGTAATAAAGACAAAATAACAATTATAGAAGCAATTTATCTGGTCCACGCAAGTGCATCATCATCCATGAAAAAATGCGAATACAAAGATATTAAAACAAAATAAGGAAAGTTTTAACTGTTATAGAGGTAACAATACAATAACATTAACAAAAAACGAATGAAAAGGAACGAGCTAGAATTCCATTGAGGTAGGTTTTCTATCGGATATATATATATATATATAGAGAGAGAGAGAGAGAGAAATAACGATAGATATATTAATTATTTTTAATTATGAAATTTTGACGAACGTTTTAAATTGCTTATCTTACGGGAGAACTATCCTTTGCTTTAAAAGTCTCTTGTTACAAAAGCAATATCTGACCTTTAGTTTGTTTGCACAGAATATCAGCTTCATTGCGACTATATTTAAAAGATCGTTTTGAATTTCTTCCTTGTGGATAAATGTTTTCTTCCTTATTTTGCTTCCAATTTTTCCGGGATAGGTTCAGGTCTCAGAGGGAACTACAACTTGTGTTGTAGTTTTTAAAACAAAGATGTTTAATTTGCAAGTTGAATTTAGGAACTGAAATGACTATATTTTGGCTTAAACTTTTGCCAAAGATTTAAGTAGTTCTAACTATCTATAAACCTGTTCAACGTTAAATCCAAAACACACTTTACAAATAATTTCTAAACAGTTTCTGAAGAAAAATTATGGCAGAATGTATTCGAAAATGTAGCGATGCTCCCAACAAGATGCTGGAACGCATTTCTAAAAATATTCAGGACGGCCTCAAAGATCAAAAATCACATTCCGTGAAACTTCATGAATGGTCTCGGAGCTGAGTGATTCGATTATTTTCTCTGAGAAAGTCCAAAAGAAGGACAAGAAAAGCTTTTACTTTGAGAGGTCATAAAAATACGATGATGTGGCGAAACTTTTCCAAGAAATTATTTGAGTGCTTTGATATGAAGTGCGAGTCCACCATGTCAAAGTTGGTCAAGATGAAAATCCTCCCGGATTTTCATGAAGAAATATTTTTTTTATTTCATCATTTCTGATGAGGAAAAGTCGGGGACGTTTTTTTCACTCGTATTCGTCCACATAAGGAAGCTCCTTATAATGTGTGATCAAAAGTGATTGTGCCTACATGTTATACAGCAATGTTATACATCATCCACCAAATTCTTATTCCTCCTAGTTCTTTTTCATTCGTTGTTTGTTAATATCATTGTATTTTTATCTCTTTCACAATAAAAACTTTCTTTAATTCGTATTTATGTCTTTGTTCCGGAATAGGTTGAGGTCTTATAGGAAAATTCAAATTTAGACCTTAAAGTTGTTTTTCCTCGACAGAAAACCTATTCTATTTTTAAATTTGCATGGATGAAGGTCTCTGATGACATCATCCCCCAGATTCTTATTCCTCCTCGTTCTTTTTCATTCCTTATTTGTTAATATTATTGTATTTTTTACCTCTTTCACAATTAAGACTTCCCAAAATTCCTATTTATATCTTTGTATTTCGCAATTTTTTCCTGGATGATGCTGGACTTGCGCACACGAAATAAATGGCTTCTATTATTGTTGTTTTGTCTTTTTAGATATTCATTCTTTATACAGCAATGGTATCAAATTCAAATGCTAGCACAAGCCAGATAAACAAGGTCTAAAATCATGTGGGCCGCAAAATATTCTTCAATTTTTATAGAAACATAAGATTATTTTGGAAACATAGTATAAACCAGCGAGAGTGACTTCCCAAAAACTTTCTCGCATACGAATAACACGGGTAGGGGTGAAAAATACACCGAGCGCCGGAAAACGTGCTGTATTCCCTAAGGTGGGGAAAACGTGAGGTATTCCCTGAGGTGGGGAAAACACTCGCTCCAGCGTTTACAGCTTTTTTTCTGGAGAAAAAACCGAATTGGTAATTTCAACGCCTTGTTTTAACCGATTTAAATTGGAGAAAATCTACAATTAGGGTTTCAAGACTACATATGAAATGTCATTTATCTAAGTAAAATTTTTAACAAGTTTTGGCGTTGAAAATTATGCGATTATACAGACCGACAGACGGTCAACCTTTTGACGGAGGGAGGTCTCAACGTGGGTCTCAGGGAGGTCTAAAACGTGGAGATTCGTCAAAATCTCGACTTCGAATTTTTTGACGATTACAATATTTTCTCTTTGTATACTTCGTATACGAGAAAGTAAAAAAGGACCAGGACAATGGTAAAGTTAATATTTTCTTCCTGACACTTGGCTTCTCTACTCTGCTACCATCTTTACAACCTTGGGGATATCTTGTCCGTAGTGATTAATTTCGACACCAAACCAAAGGAAATATCAGAATTCTGGACCTGACCAGAAACTTATTTCCTTTCATAAGTGGAAATAATTACTCGCACCGATTCCAAACATTGAAATAATTTCATATCCCAAATTTCGAATGTTTTCGAACCTGGCAGGCAAATATTTGTAAAATTCAGACATCCCAGCTTCATTCAATTTTGCTTGAATAGCACTAGATCTCGATTACCTCCGCTTGCATATAGTTAGATACTGTTTCTATATATATGGAGAAAATCAAAGGAAACAAAGAAAACTTTTCTTCCAACAATTCAAAATCTTAAAGCCTTGTTTCAAATTCAGTTCAAAGGTTTAAAATTTTTCAATGTATTTTTGATATGATGCAGTTTTTTAAAACTGGATTTGATCACGAATAAAATTAAGAATTTTAAAATTAAGCTACGAAATTGTCATTAAAAATTTTTGTTATATGTTTTTATGCCTCAAATATATTTGTTGTGAGCCGCGAGCTCGGCACCCTTGTTATACATTAATACCCCGAAGTTACGAGATAAAGTGGGAGCAACGAAAAGCGTAAAAATAGAGATGCAAATTTGCATATAAGTAAGTATGTGCAGGATTGTTTTATCCAAGGGGATAATTGAGCTGTAGCCCAGGGGATGCCATTGATCCAAAGGCGCCCAAAATCTATTATCCTGATTTTGTTTTAATTTTCAAATAAAAAATTAGAATTATAATTTTAAATATCGTAGCTTAACAAGCCACACCACCTATCTCAATTTTTTGAAATTTCAAAGAGGAAGAAAATACTCAATTTTCCACAATCGATAAGGAATATTTCTGAATTTTTTTCCTTTCTAGTAGGAACATGTGGTATCATGTTCTACTGTATCATTATGATATATTATTGTATTAATATGATAAAGAATACAGTTTTTTTACAGATCAATGTGAAATAGCAAATATTAAAATAAAAGAGACATTAAAACGGAATTGTTTAGATGTTAGCTTCATAAAACCTGGTGTGAGGACTCAGCAATTTTTTTCTCATGCAACTTTTCATGCATAACCGAAGGAAAAAACAAAAATGTAAAAGACATTAAAATGCAACAATATTACCGACATACGATTGAAATAAGCCAAGAAAAAAAGAATTCAAATGGCGAATCGTCATTGGATGTCATTTCTCCATTATGGATTCTAATTGGAATAGGTTTTATGTTGAGGAAAATGAATTCAAGGTCAAAATTAGAATTTTCCTCTGTGGCCTGATCCTATCCCGGAAATTGGGAAAAAGGAAAAACATTTCAGAAGAAAGAAATCAAAAACAGTCTTTACTAGCAAAATCTATTTGTCGTCATCAGAAAAACAGACGCTAGCCAAAACAAAGGATGTTTTGTCTAAAGGCATAAGCACCATCTAGTGAGAGATCCACTAACTAAAAGAACCAAGAACGTTTTTTGTGATATTTTATTTTTTTAATTTTTGTAAATATTTTATATATTTTTCTATCTCTTTTAGATATTACTTCCTATACTTAACTCCAAAATAAACGCAGTAATATTTTGACTCCATGGCGTCTAGGGCATCTATACAGCCTCCCCCCCCGGTCGCTTCGCCGCTGGTTAGATATACCACATAGAAAACTTGGAGATTAAAAGACATAGGCGATAATGAATTTGAAAAAAACACTCATCTCATCAATTGGATAAAGTCGGCATAAGTGGTAAAAGTAAAATGTAAACTGTATGTGTAATTTTGTCTTGAAAAATTTGACACGAGTCAAAATGAGGTGTCCCGTATGCCTAGTGTTAACATCATTACGATCAACTTCAAATGCAATTTCCTGGCAGGATTGACTAATACTTCAATTGCACAAGCGACTTTATAAGTTATGGCGTTGTTCTGGTTCATTTTCTTCTTTTATTTATTTTCTTTTTGAATTTTGCATTAGAATTAGTATTCTAAAATGAGAGACACAAAATGAAGTAAAGAAAATAAAATTAGATTATTTGTAACAACCAACAATAATTAACGTTTCGGAACAGCCGATGCTATTAGACATTATAATACAGAAATATGTGTGATACGCAGCAACTTTCTGAAGGGTAAACAGATTGTGTTTAACTAACTATAATAAACTAAAAAATCACCCGTCATAGCATGATGGGTGCAAATTGCCTCTTCATTCGAGAAATTCACCGTCAAATTTGACGTGTTTAAATAGATATATATGCGAGAGACATGTTTAACATTGATTGAAAAGAAATAAAATAAACGTATGTTTTATGACAGGAAATATTTTTCGTTGTTTAACAATTTTCCTTGTACTTCAGATGTCTTTGTGTAAATTTTAACGTTGCCAAAAAATATTATCAAATTATATCATCACGATTGCAATAAATAATCAGATGCATCGTGGCTTCCAAACTATATCACGCGCATGATATACCATTGATGTGATTTACTACTTTCTATTAAAAAATGAAAATTGATTTGAAATGTAGGATTAATATAATTTAAAATTTCTCGGGAACTATTGATAATAGCGAGATCAATTTTATATCAATTGACGGAAAAAATTATTTCGCTATTATAGAGCTACTAAATTTAAACGACAATTACTCTTTTAAATTTAAAATGACTGAAATTTAGGTTCTCTAACAATGAAATAATGTTGCTTAATTGCGCGAGTTTTACTGTTGGTGAGCCTGATAACTTTAAAATTGTGGTTGTTTCCAAACTGCAAAATAGCGTCCATTTCCATTTGTGGTAACGGAAACTTTTACCTTAGAAAATAACTTAACTTACTAACTGCATTTCCAGTTGCCTCATAGAATGCATTCACAACAAGAGGTTGCACAAACCAGTCTCTGGAATGAACAAATTTTCAGTCAAACTTTTTATTAAACAAATGATTCAACTAAGCTTGTTTTCTACAGCTAATAATGACTAATATAAATTAAAATAAATAATATTTAATGTATCAATTATAATTGCACATAATTGAAAGTTTAAAAAACATGTTTCGTCCAAAACAAATATTTCAAGATTCCAGGTACGTATTTTAGACAAATTACAACTTTTTGAGACGATGAGAAGGTCAATTTATCTTAATTCCAGAAAACTGTTGCGGAGGGCAGTAGCTAGAGCAAGTTTCATGGCTGACTTCTAGATTTAAAGAAAACTCATTAGCAGTATTAGTACTCTTAGCAGTACGACTCTGCCACCATCAACCTCAGTCAATTAGACCAAAGGGGCCTGAAGAGAACCCCGAGGTAAGACCGGGTAAGTGGTTCTGCATTCCGTATTTAGTAGTTTTGATTCTAAGCAAAAACCTGCGTGCTTATGCCTAGTACCAATTTTTAGTGAAAAGCCTTGATGGAAAAGCCCAGGTTTAGTGCAGGAATTGTTTACTCATTCGAACCTCAGTCTATTATACTGTTATTCACGAAGTGACTTTCAACAAAATATAAACCTTAACAATAAAATTAATAGTAATTTAAATAATAATCTTTTAAAATAATAATAATAATAAATAATAATTTTTAAAATAATAATAATAATAATAAATAATAATTTTTAAAATAATAATAATAATAATAAATAATATACTAATAGATAATATAATAATAATAATAGATAATATAATTATAATAATAAATAATAAAAAATAATAATTTTTAATTAATAATTTAATAATTTAAATAATAATAATTTTTTAATTAATAATAATTTAATAATTTAAATAATAATAATTTAATAGTTTAAATAATAATAATTTTTTTAATTAATAATAATTTAATAATTTAAAAAATAATATGTTTTTAATTAATAATAATTTAATAATTTAAATAATTATAATTTTTTAATTAATAATTTAATAATTTAAATAATAATTTTTTAATTAATAATAATTTAATAATTTAAATAATAATAATAATTTTTTAGTTAGTAATTAAAACAAAATAAAACCAGCCACCTGAATGGCTGGTGTAGGTAGCACCTCCTTGCTGTGCATACAAGTTCTCAGGGCCTCCAAGTCTTCTACTGTCGCCACTGGACTACGTATTTCTGAAAAATAAGGAAAACTCTGTGTCTCCGACACAATTCGGTGGTCCCGGGACATGTACGCTGAACATTTGATGGGCCATCAGCAGTACGACCCTGACACCATCAACATCAGTCAATTAGACCCAAAATGATTAACTCTTAAATAAATGTACTTGTACGCTGAACATTAAAAATGATTAACCCTCTCTCTCACGCACACACATATCTATAATATCGTTCCTCTCTTAAAACGATTAACTCTTAGAGATTCAGGAATAAATCTCAAGTGACAGCGATTTCGATAGACAATTTTCGCTCTTGTTTTTTTCGACATATTTTAACACATCTTTCTGTGGAATGCGAAGAGAGGCATCTACATTTGAATAATCCTGCATGATATATTGATATTACACTGATATTTAAAAAAAAATGAACAGTGTTTCAAGCGGTAATTTTAAAAATTGATTTTAGCTAATAAAACTGGTGAAAGCGAACATTAAAGAAACCAAGCAAGACAAAATTTAGAATACACTTTGCAGAATTAAGGCTTCATTCACACATTTTGTTCCAGACTGTCTCATAAAGGCAAAGTTTTTCGAGATTTTAAACTAAAATAATTAAAAGAAACCCTAAATACACTGTACCTTATATTTGATTGCAAATTTACTGTACAAGACATGTGTATTTTATGAACATAATTGTGCTCTTTTTTCCATTTTTAAATGAAGAAAACAGTTTATGCATTTTGGAATACGAAAGTATATAAGATATTTGTCACATTTTCCATACTTAATCCTCCGAGCGTCTCAAACGTCTTTTTCCGTTTCTCATGTTCAGTTCAAAAGCAGATAACTCGTATTTATATGTATATTTTCTTAAACAAGCATGGATAAAGTATTCTTGATATTTCAGAGATATAATTAAATACAAAAAAGATCGATTCATTTACCTGACATTTAAAAGTTCAAAATAATTGGGCGCTCAGAGAGTTAAATTACTTACTGAAAATAGAAAATAATCTATATTGTTTTTACCTTTCTTTGTCTACAGTTCTTGTCATTTTAGTTAATTCTTTAATAACTTCATAACGATTCATTTTAAGAATGTTGTCCAGGAAATGTTCTTCAGAAATTTCAAGCTGAAAAAAAAATGAAATCAAACAGTTAAATGTATTTATCATTTACTATTCATAATACTACTTACAGAACACATTAAAATCAAGGTTTTTAAACCACCGACACGCTCAAATACCTGATACATTGCTCACACAAAACGAAAGAAGGATTTAAAAGGGTAGACAGATTACATCCAAACTGAGGAAAAGCTTAGAAAGGTTTGTTGAAGAATTTTTATAAACTATGTTTCATTTCTTGCTTTAAACACAACTGTTGGCAATACTATAAATCGAATTAAACACAATAGAAGTATATAAACAGAAACATATAATTAATTCATATGTCTGTGAACAAAAACATAACTCTAGCTTATCCTGCATTCAATACACTGAATATACTAAGTTCTTCCTTTTACGTAAATCTTTAATAGTAATCTTCATATTCCTTTTATTCCACAACTAACACGCAATGACTCCCCATCTCTAATACGTTACCCAAAAATCTGTGCATTGACGTAAGCTTCCTCATGTTGTTCGTCATCATCTACATTCATTATTTTTCTTTCATTCACACCGTTTTATTCAAGATATTGTGTATAATCTTTTATTTTGTTGTCAATTCTATGTGTTAACACCAGCTTTGTAAATTCTTCATTTGTCATTCTTCTCTTGTTGTATTTTTTTACAACTCAATAAAGTCCACCTACATCTATACCATCAAGGATAGGAGCCACATGAGCTCTAGAGACGGCGGTGTAGTGTTAAAGTGTTAAAAAGTGTATGTGCGTGATTAGAAGCAAAATCTATCACATCTATAGTTTCTACCATATAAAGTACGTTAAAATGTTTTCTCCCGTTCTGAAAATTAGTGACAAAAACTGAAAAAATCCTTCTTCTAATTAGTAAAGGCTGCAGTTAATCAGTTTCGAGAAATTACCAACCCATCGGAGTTGAGAGAATTGACCAAATTTGAAAAAAAAAAAAATGAATAAAGTTTTACAGTTAGGAACCAACTACAGTATAGCACCGTTTAAAAGTTTCTCATCTATACGTCGTTTCATCACAGTCCAGACGCATTCTTAACCATTGTACTGATAAAATTCTTCGTCTATACATAGGCTTGCCAGATTTCTGAAATATTCAACCGGGACACCGGAATGCCCCCAGCGTCTCGGGTATTCAAGGGTACACACCCTTGGCAGGTTTTTAGAGTGTTTTAGAGGGTAGTTTATTCTCAATGATATGAATAAATGGTTACTGATTAGGAACCTAAACCAGGGGTAATAATAAATGACACAAGCATAAAAATTTAAACATTTTATTTCTTCCATGTTAATATTGATAAGTTGCTTAAGTAAGAAGAAACACTTTGAATGAGGAATAAAAATTTGAACAATATTTACATGTACTTTTCATTGGCTGGGACATTTTTTAGAAAGTCTTTTTTGTTTTTAATCGTGTTATAAAAATCTTCACAAGCTATTCCGATATTAATTTTACATGTCATCAAGACTTTAACTGTAGATTCCTTCATCAAACCCCTATCATCAGTCCATGCGTTGTTCATCAAAGAAGATACTCTCTCAAATGATGCTGATGTCCCAGGTAAGCAGAAGGCATGGTCACGATTGGATTATTTATTAGCAGACCATCACTCTTCTATAGTTTTCACTTTTCACACAGTACAGTGAAATAAATGATAAAGTAATTATCCTAAATAATCCTTCACAGTTAATTCTTTTTAGACTTTTTTGGTCATCTATAATCAAATTTAATTTTCACCGGGACGCGAAGTAAACCGGCCGGGACACCGGGGTTTTGTCTGAAACCCGGGACTGTCTCGGTCAAACCGGGACGTCTGGCAAGCCTATTTATAAAGCGCATAGTTTCTGTTATACGTCGTTTCCTCCATTCTAAAATTCATAAATTGTAAGGCACGCCAAGTTGTGGCAGCCCTTCACTCTAATTCTTGTAACCCTATGACGCCTCGAAGCGGAAGCCGCCATTTTGAATGAGTTTTGTCCTGGGAACCGACGAGTAAGGTCGTATGTAAGCGGGCAGTTCTGGTTCGCAGACCGAAGCAGTCGTAGCTAGTGCTGGCTTGTGTTTGCCAGAAAGATAACGATCTGAAGGATCGAAATGGATTTAATCTTGAAGTAGCAACTCAGAATGTTAGCTGAGGGCGCTGGAAATTGTGCGTTTCTTTCATAATGTAAATAGTTCATCATTTTTAAATGTTTCATTGTACTGTGTCCCATAGTTGAAGTCAATAAAATACTGGGACCGAATTCTAATAGTCTTTCCTTTGTCTCCATCCCTCAAATTCAAGAAACCCCACGCGGTGGATGTTATATAAATTTTCTCCCTCAATCAGTATTTCTCCGTTCTTTTCAAGGGGCAAATTTTTCCTGGAAAACAATGGGATAACATGATGAAGAACAATGTGAAAATCTTTTCCACCTTCTTTTAAAAATCAATGGACACCAATGAAAAACTTACAACTCATTTCATTTGCCAAAACACTAGTGAAAAAACCTCCAATGTAGTTAATTTGATTCATAATGCTGTACCATACTCACAGATTCAGACGGTGATTAAATATTTTTTTAATTAAACGCATACCTGCATGCACATAAATCCTATCAATAAGAAATGAATAATTCGCATTCAAGATATGTAATAAAGAAATAATTTTTCTCACTTTGATGATAAATGCCTAATTTTAAAATTTAATTATTAGTACTATATTAAGACATTTTAAAATTATTTCTTTTAAATGAATTGACATTAGTAGCATTAAATTTGTAATAATCCAAGCTTTTTATTAAAATTTCGATTATACGTCTTTTTATTTAGACGTCATTTTACGTCAGTCCCTTGAAAGACGTATAAACGGTGCCTAACTGTACCATTTTGTGGACTTACAGTTCTCCATATTAAATTGCAGTTTGTCACACAAAACTGAACCTATTTCGCAAATTGTGCAACAGAGAACTAATAATACAATAATTAGTTTTGGAACAACGAAGCGTTTAAATTTTTCTGTAATGATTTACGAAAATTGGTCTATCTAAAAATGTTGAATTGGCTCTTAATTTCCTAACTGTGTCCAATTCATTAATTTAAAATACAGTGAAATGTAAATAATCGAGGAAAAAAATTAAATTATATATTTTTCCTTATAATCAATTCAAGGCCTATATATTTTGAATGAGATGAACATTTATCTTCAATATATTTTTCAAATATCTGACATTCATAAAAACTGAGACAACTTCTCTGCTTCAGTCGGAAGCTGAAATTAAAAAAAAGGAACCTTGCCCAGTCATTATTTACATGAATATATCTTTACACACAATCCTATTAGCTAGTTTTTGCATGTAATCATTAAAATTTCAGATTTCTATGATTGGATCATTGCCAGTATGAATAAAGAAATTAATCTGTTCCGATGGAACGCAAATACTAAATAACAAAGTACCGAAGCTCGACGATAAGTTATATTATGAGAACTACTGATGTTTTTTTAGGAGCGAAAGCGGAAAGTTCTGAAACTGATCAATGCTTCTAGTGATAGTTAGCGAGTTAAAAAAGAACTTTGCGCATCATTAATTATGAATAATCTTCGTAGCTATAATCTGAAATTTTCTTGGATATGATTAAACTTTTTAATAACAGTTTATAAAATGTTTAGATTAACCAAATTTTTCTGATGGATATTTGGTAAAAAATCGTCTGCGCTTCAGATTAAAATCGTGTGACAATAATTTTTGAGGAATATTAATGATCGCATCATAAAAATTTTGATGATACAAATATTAAAAATCATTTTCGAAATATTAATGAAATTTAATTGATGAAATGAATCATGTTAAACCTCTGACTTCATATCCCGCGATTTCTGCGGGTTGGGAGCAAGTCTATTTTCTGCTGCACCTGTGTTACTTAGTACTTTTATAGCGTTAGATCATATTACACTAATAAAGCTCTGCTTGTAAATAACAACTAGCTTGGCTCAACGATATTTGAACCCGTTTACAAACCTAGCATCCAAATAAAGATTTTAAAAAATGCGCAGAGGGTTATCCAACCAAAGAACAGAGGGTGACAATCAATTATTTCAAAACATTTCTATAGAAAGGATTCATTGCCACCACCTATTAGAAGTCATAAAATAATATATTAAGCAGAATTTTTCCCCGTTTTTAAAAGTGATCATATTTTCTAAATTTAAACCCATGATGGCATATGATCTGGGAGCGTAGGGGTCAAACCATGACAAAAAAAACACGAATATCGCATTTATTCCGGCGACGCGACGTCTGATTACTTATCTACAATAACGAAATTAATAACACGAAGAAAATGATAGCGATATTGAACTATTATTATCCAGTAAAATGTATTGACCGAAGTAAAATCTGGGAAGCAGAATTTCATTGAAGGCAATTTTTCAAAACTTAGTCTAGTTTTATTTTTAAGATTCCAATAAGAAAAGTTTATTTAATAATAAAATGCTGGACAATCTGTAACATTTGTTTCAAAACTACGATGTTTTTCCTAGATAGGACAAAAAGTCAAAAATAGACACTGTCCCGGTTGAGCAGGGACGTCTGGTAACTTTATGCATGTATCACATCACATAAAAAGTTTTGATATGTTATCACAATTCTCCATTATTTATAATTGGACTCAGTAAGACAATTAGGAACCATTTTTAGAATACGCAATTTCAGGTATAGTTATTTAAAGAAAGCATTAACGTAAAATTCTAATTCCTAAAATTATAATTTTTCTTTATAGTTTGTATGTAATGGATTAAAGCCAGTTTCTTTCGGTACAAGAAACTTCTTAAGTAAATTTTGCTATACTAGATACTAAATCCATTAAATGGTTGTTAGTTTCGGTGTTTAGGATAACTACGGCCAATTCACAGAGTGTTTCAAAACGCATGTACAAATTTCAAAGAATGACAGATCACACCTAGATACGCAAAATCACCATACAATGCATGGTCATTATTCAAGTGATGAAGCTTTAGAAGGCGTTTTCCACATGGGGTTAGTGCCATTCATGGCATGGTCACACCATATTTTCTTCTCTGGACTTCAGGGTCGGATTTAGTCTTTGAACCGCTCCGTGCAAAGTAAAAAAATGCGCCCCTAGGGAACTAAAATGTAAACATTCTAAGAAAAAATGGTTTATGGTCTTTTTTAACATTTTTTAGCGAACGTCCAAAAAACAACAGTGTAACTCAGTAATTGACACAAATACTTATAATAACTTTTCACTTAAAATAACTTCATTTAAAAAATAGTTAACAGCAGCATAATTCTGACGAATTCTTTTTTCTTACGAACTTTTAGTTCAGAGAATCCTCTAACATGGCGAAGTCTGAAAATCTTGTTTGAGATGTTGTTGTTGGCAAATAGTTCTTGATTTACTTTTAGTTTGGAAAAACTACGTTTCACGGATGCAGCACTTATTGGAAGAGTTAGTAAAATTCTTAGAGCAATGCTGAAGTTTCGAGAAAAATTCATTTGTGTTATCAATTTCAAAACTTCCAAAGGTAGTAAATATTTTTTCCAATAGAGAACACACCACTGATATTTCATCACAAAGTTCCAGGCTGTTTGTATCCGATGATTCTCCATCTGTTAAAATGGTTTCCAAATCTTTGCAATTGGTCAAAATTACAGAAGAACTAACAACTTATAGTTCGTATATATGATATAGAAAACAGAAGTAACTGTTGTGATGTTGCAGCTGAGAAAATCTTTGTTCTAAAGAATTGATTGCAATGTCAAGCAGGTGGTAAAAGAATTCAATTATATATTTTTCTTGTGCATCAATTATGGGTTCATCATGATTTTCATAATCAAATTGCCTTTTTTGCCGATAAACTGGATGCAACAGTTTCTGCGCTGTACCGCACACATACACAGACATCGCCATTTATATTGTGAGGTCTCCCCTTTTCTCTGTTTCCCACAAGAACGGACCACCTACAAAGTCCCTAAGTCATGTAGAGAGGAACGCGTAAGAAGTCGTAAAATGGACCATAAACACGTTCCGGTGTTACGTATAACCCCGAGGGTTCGGAGAGACGGTGCCGGTATGGTTTGCAGACCGCACAAGTTGAGACGCCAAAAGAAGCAATTACGTTTTGACCACTTCCAATGATGACGCTGGAAGGGAAGCGAATGTTGCGGTTGGATGATGTGTTCGTCACTCGGAAAAATCACCGAGATTGAAATTTTCGGCCACTCTTCTGGGGGCTGGAAGTGAGGGTTTAAGAAGTGAAGACGGAGAGGAGATGGGGATGGAGATTGAAAAGTCAGAACCTCGACGTTCGAGTTCTAGACTTTGATATTACGGGCGTTTTTTGACCCCGAGGAAATTCAGCCAACCCTTGGCTAGGCTAGCTCCTTTAGTGAGCTGCTGAATCGCATCATAGCATCCCTTTGGAGGATTGCTGGAAAAGTAGCGAGCATTTGCCTACCTCGCTGGCAAATACCGACCTCGGTAACTTGTATTTAGAATAACCTTTTCGCTTCAATTAATTGAGCGTTCTATTTACCTCAATTTTCTCTTCCGGCCATCGGAATCTACGTAACTCGCTCTGAGTTGTAACCCATTGACTGAACTCTATCAGTTCCTGAATTACCATCGATTGTATATCGATTGCATTACGAGCGACTCACCCTGATAACTGCGACGAAGTCCAGTTACGAACATTTTGATTCTCGCGATCTTATCCGGGACTTATACTAATCTCTTGAATGTGTAATCTATATGTAAATTTGTTTGTATATATGCCATTACTCAAGAAATCTAATTAAATTTTGATGTGCTGTATTGCTGTGTCTTGTTGATCTCTGATCAGACCCTGGTATCACTGGGCTAAGACCTTGCAATATATATAGATTACTGGAGTAGTGCATTGAAAGTTTTCTGGTCATTAGTACATAAAATTAGATTGATTTTTAGAATATTTTCAGAAAATTTTCGAATTAATTCAGAAACTCCGTTGAGATTTTTCTCATTTTATTTCGGCAATTTTGCGCCCCTCGATTTTTTTACTCCGTGCCGGGGCACGGACTAACGGAGTGTTCGTCCGGCCCTGCTGGACATTTTCCAGAAAGGTCTTATGAAGAACTTCATCTATAATGACAGTCCCGTTGATTCTGATGAGCAGTTTGTTGCCAAGATTTCTGTATCTGCTCCAGAAAAAGTGGTGATTCAGCTTCAGCATTGGTGGCCGCTCTTTTGAGTATTTTCTGCAATTTCTTAGATATACATGCTCCTTAAATTCATTGGTTTTTCTTTCATTTTTAAATTTCCCATCTTTGCTTCTCATCATAAAAGGACGCAGCAACTACTGTCCATAGCATTTCACTGCTCGAGCTAAGACCACGTATTGCGTGGTGATTTGTGCTTCTCTAGATGTGTTGTATCATCCTTTATTTATAACAGGAGTTTTGAAACACCCTGTACGGGCGGAATAATTTAATCATATGAAATTATTGATTATATAAGCTGCTTTTGTTGAAACTTATAAAATTGATCACCAACTTACCCCTGAATAATCCGTGTCCAATTGTACGGGATCTAAAATATATCGTGGGTATCCAAGTTTGGTAGTCATTGCCAAGACCTGCAAGATTTCGTACAAATTCTATAATTTTTTGGACAGAGAAAAAATGTCAAACAAAGAGCAATCTCGTAAAAATAGTTCTTACCTTCTCTTCGCATAGAATTTTGGTATCTGGATCCAACCAGTTTTGTTGTTTTATACCCCCAACAAAAGCTTGTTTTAAAGAAGTGATCAAAGATTTTATCTGAAAAACACCAAAGAAAGGTAAAAAATTTGAAACAATTTATACTGAACAGAGGATTGTTAGAAAATGGTTATTTGTAATGTAAAAATAACCATAACCAAAAAAAAAAAACCAAACCATAATAATAGAACCATAAAAATAAATAAAAGAGCTATCGTAAAAAGTATCATAAAATACACAGATTTGGTACCAATGAATTTTGGTAACAAATTGAAATTTTATGATAGAAAACTATTTACGTAAATTCAAATAATAATGCAGGTTTTCAGAGGAGGGTCTTTATTATTCTGAACATCAGTAACTAAAATAAGAAAAGGTGAAATGAAATGCAGTTTGCGGCAAAAGAATGAAGAAATCTAATAGTTCTTTTCTAGTATCAAAAGTATGAGTTAGGTGGCGCTAATTACTTGTCAACTGTAATAAGAAAAGAAAATGGCTACCACTCAGGAGAAAGCGCAATGTGTATTGTGGTTAGCGGAAACAAAATCACCGAAAACCGTGCAAAGAAGATTTCGCCTGATGTATCGTTGGAGACCACCAAGTGTGCCTTCAATTTATGCATGTATGCAAATTCCAAAGACACAGGGGATATTTAAAAACACTTAGCGGGAAATCGAGTATAAATTGGACATTTTCGGTGCTACTAAAGGAGCTCAGGTAAAGCTACAATGAATGTAATTGCATAAAAAACTGTTAGATTTCCTCATTCTTTTGCCACAAGATGCATTTCATTTCGCCATTTTGTATTTTTTAAAATTAACATTAGGTTTACCGGACGGGTCATTTTTACTCATTTCGAACTTCACGAGTGAAATTATAGAAACAGTTTAGATATTTTTTTCTGCCACTTATACTGACTTTTATTCATTCAACGAGATGAGTACATATCGGAATTCGTCTTCTTGCAAACTTTAAAATTTTGAAGTTCTCTATGTGGTATACTTGTCTCTACCGATACGGGTCAATTTGACGCATTAGTAAGAAAGCATAAGAAAGGCGCATTTCGGTCCGCGCCGTAGAGTTTTCGTGAAAACGTCGGTATAAAATCATAAAACAAGTGTTTCGTATTAATGTGTAATTTAATTATCAACCTCTTTAATACAATATCTACACAGAGTAGTATAATGGTTACAGAATAGATAAATCACAAGCTACCACAGGCCCTTGCTACATGCGATAAACTTGTGATTTATTTATCGAACTTTGCAGCTCGACTGTGACTAAATCGTTATTCCAAATGCATCATAATTTCTTCCTTTCCTGACACACCATTAGATCACTACGGAGAGACGCAAGTCTACGTCAAAAATTACAAAACTTTTTTTGACACAATCTAAATACTCTAATCCGAAGATTGACAGAGCTGTTGACTTGCGCGTCAGTCAACCAACTGCGAAACAAGAACTTGAAGAGCTGCGGACCACACAGCTCTTCAAGCGAATTTGGAAATATGAAAAAAAGTTATAAGAATAATATTCTGAAAAGTAAGCAATACTTGATTTTAATTTGAATAAGTTTGAATACAAGGCTCTTTTATTATTGCCCAGGCAGACCCTGCTTACCCAAAGGGTGTAAAGCATGTCACGGGAAGAAAAATTCCAATACAAATATTAAAGTAATTCAATACAATAGAAGTATACAATATAAAAATTAAGTAATTCAAAACAATGTAAATAGCATAATACAATATACGTAATAGAATACAAAATGCAAATGTGAATATAAATGTAACAAAACACAAACAGCAAACATAATAAGTCATTGCAAACTTAAATAATTGATAAATACAAATAAACGTATTAAATAAAGAAACATACATAAAATAAAAATGAAAAGTTAATAAAATCTTATAAATAGTTTAAAAAAAACTATAAAAAACTCCGAAGTCTAAGATACAATTTAGAAAAGAGAGACAAAAAAATCTAAAAAAAAAACAATTTTGAAAAAGAAAAGAAACAACAAAACAATTTCTATAACACAATTTAGGATAAAAAAAGCCGATACAAAAAAAAGAATTCTGTAACATAATTTGGAAGAAGAAAAAGAAAGAAAGTCAGGTATGCCCATGATCCACTTGGGAAAGTCTTTTGCATATGTTATCACTTTAATGGAATATCTCCTGAATTTTAAAAGTTACATTTTTGTTAGAGAGTAAGGATTTAAACCACTCTCTTTTAAAACTATTTAGTGGTTTTTTAAGATGATATCTTTCTGTGTGGACGCAGTCAAAAACATAGTGATCCGCATCCCCAATTTTCCTGCAGATGCAAAGTGGTGAAATAAGGATTTTAAATCGACAATTTGATTTACAATGCTCTTGTATATCAAATGAAAACACAAAATTAAATTTCCCTGAAAATAATACAATAGAAACAAACAATCTTGCCACCTCCTCAAATTTACAGGCGCCCTATATAGTTGCCTAGTTTACCTATTTCATAATCTGACCCTGCATCTAACTCGAAGATTCATCCAGGCATGAATTGAGAGATCAAAGATCAACACCTGTTCTGTGTTCTAGCGTTCATTTCCAGGACACTAATTCTTCGAGTCACACTTTGTCTCGAATTGTCTGGTCACTCATTTTCTGATGAATGACGGGAAGCTCGAGTCGTCTGATGATACTAACAGCAACTTAATACCTTTACTAGCTGATGCCCACGACTTCATCAGCATAGTAACATATTATTGATGTCTTGTTTCTCGGGTAGTTGCTTTCGAGTAGGGATTATGTTTCTTTAGTTGAGTTTGAATTTTTACATCGGAACCCCATCAACTGCAAGTATGTTTTTTCTCCAAAGTTTCATATATCTTTTCGACAATACACATACCTAAACAGACGGTGCACCTATTTCAAACAATATGCAAATTACGCATCGAAATATTGGCAGGAATAACCTTCAGAATGCAATTCGACATCATCAGTTCTGAGCTAATGATGATTTTTTTTTTATTTTCAAGATCGGTGAAGGAGCTCTTTCGCGCAGACTGCAAAAAAAGATACAGACGATAAAAATAATGTCGGAAATTGCGTTCGAAAACATATTTAAAAATTAATTAAAATTAAACAGAATATCCCATTGAAATGAAATTGGGGTCAATGAAAAGCTAATTGTCTGAACTTTAAGATGACGTAAAGATGATTTTTGTGCGATAATATGCTCCGAGGTTATTGTGAGAAAACTCTAAAATTAAGCGTAATTTTTATTAAATAAAATATTAATTAAAATTTCAAAAAATCTTTTATTAGTGAGCACCTACTACCCAAGCAGCAACCACCTGCCAACTTTCAAATTTCTAGTCCCAGTGGTTTGGGAGATTACGGGATGAGTCAGTGAGTGACTTTCTCTTTTATACATTTGAAATGTTTTCGTTGTTGCAGTCATAAAACGGTCGAGTTGTTAAACAATTTGCTTTATTATAAAAATATTTTGGAGAGTGGCGGCCTTCTTCGTTGAAGTTTTAAGTAAAAGTGTACAGAAAATCCCCGATTCTCTCAGCTAAGGGAATAACAATATAACACGTGATCAAAGTGAAGGGAATATTGGCTATTTTTAATAAATTACGTAAGAGTTTTAGGGAAGATGCATGGCGTCAAGGAGTCGCTGATTTCGCGATTTGTGCCCGCGTGGAAACGATTAAAATATTTTTTTAGTTATAAATATGCCAAGACGAGAGATTTAATATACCTCCAGCGCGGGAAATAGAACGAAACCGGAGTTTAAGAAAAGTGATTTTGGAATGCATTAAGACTCCATAATATTAGAATTTGAAGTAAAATTAAGTGAGATTATTACACATATAGATGAACATCAGTACTTTAGATGAAAAATGAAGCATACTTCGTTTTCTAAGTCTTCACCAAATTCCTCTTTGACGTAGAGCGAAGCAAGTGCCATTCCGAATCCGTCGTTGACGAGGTTGACGCATTCCTTCCACCGAGCGAAAAACGTCCTCTCTTCGGAAAGGTTCGGAACTTCTCGCCTGAAATCGTAATAGAGGCGTCGAAAATGGATGTCCAGGTAAGGCAAGTATTTTGCGACGAAACGCCAGGTCAGATAGTTTGCCACTGTTCTGAAAAAGAACCAGACATATGGAATTACTCGATAAATAAATTCTCTATGAAGTTTATTATATTGTCACGAAGGTGCAAAGAATTACAGGATATAGTTTAACAATAAAATAAATTTATTAGCTTATAGCAAATTGTAACACAAGAGAACTTGACCACAACTTAGTGAGACTCAACATTTGTAGATTTGCGAAGTATTCCAGAATCTTACAACTAGAATTCTGAAGAAAGAATTTTAGAATTCTAGATTCTAGAATTTCCTAGAACATAAATAAAATTGTAAATCAAAATACCATTCCTTGAACTAAACTACTGTGGTACCACGTTATTAGATAAGTAGGTTTAACCCTTTATTTACGGCGGTTCGCTCCGCTGTAGCGCCGCCAATAAACCGCGCCAAAAATGTATGTACACTTTGCATATGGACACCCTTTGATTTTAGGGTCTATGACTCACGAATGAACAACTTTATTTTGACATGTTCTTCGCAAAAAGGGACTTTTCTTTAAAACTATATATTCATAATTTCTATATAAAATATAATTATTTAATAAATATATATTTTATAATATACAGATTAATTAATGATTAATTGATGTTCGAATGAATGTCGGCGGCTATAGCCGGCATTCGTCTCTGTGGGTTGCTTTGAGGATGCTGGCTACAGCTTGCGTTATAGGAGCGAAAAGGCTAATGTTTGGGTTCATCGGTGTAAATTGTTTTTATTTGGATTGTTGTCTACTAACCTGTTTAATTATGTGCAACCTTCCTCCAATGAACTAATCTATAAATTTAAAGTAATTGGCAAAACCAATGAACGAGCCCCAACCCTACACACTGGACGGATTTCGCCAATTTTTATTTCACAGGAAAGCTCATGACCTCTAAATACGTGATTAGTGGTTTCCTGCTACCTCACCGTCCTCTGGTTTCAAGAAAAATCTCAAAAATACTACTTCACTATAAATTATTTGGGGAAAAACCTTGACAGAGTCCCTGAGCCCCAACCACTGCACAGAATTCACCAATTTTTATTTCGTATGAAAGGTCATCACATCTAGATACCTTAATAATAATCTCTTATCCCCACTTCCAACCGTCCTCCATTTCCGAGAGATATCGCAAAAAAAAAAAAAAAAATGACAGAATACCCTAACCTCAAGAATTGCAACTGTTTTGTCACTTTGCGGATATAGCAACCGCCAATTAGCCCTTAAAGGCCCAGTTTTGCCTTTAAGCAACAAACCCAATTTTGTCTTCTAAAATCTTGAGAATAAGACTGAACCTTTAATGTCTGTTGTTGCCAATAGGATACATACTGGAATTTTGTTAAATTAATTTACAACAGATAGATGGCAGCCTTAGTGCTGATAAAAAATAAAAATAAATTGATGTTGTTCACTTGAGGTTGCATCATTTTTTACTTTATTTTTACGCTTCAGAATACCCTATTTTATTCTATATGTTGTGTGTATCCATATTATCCGTACTTAAAATTCAATGTTTAATGTTATAGAATTTTATCAAGGAGATTTTTTTCTCAATTATAGCCCAATGTTGTTGATTAGTAACAAAGTTTTTTAGCCATATACCATGCTTAAAACAAAATAGGATTTTTTAAAGTATTCTTCCAGTGTTTTATTCAAGAAATGAAAATCAAAAACCATTTAAGATCAATTTTTTAAAAATCGGGCTTTTAAGGGTTAATATTAACAGCTGGTCGCCGACGGCGGCAAGTATGTACTAAATCAGAATTACAAAAAAGATAAATACAAACCTTGGAGATGTTCTCTCCAGCAGAACGACCAGGTGCCGCAAATATTTTTCGCAGTGTAGAACGATGTTGAGGTCCATTTTCTCCGACGACAGACCTATGTAGTCGAAGATGTAACCTAGCAGTATTCCCCATTTGATCTGAAATGAAATCATTTAAAAATGCAACATATAATTGGCATTCGTTATTTCACTATCATTCAAAAACACTTCAAAGAGAGAGGAACTAATGTAACATTTATGAACCACAACAACAAATTTTACCCTAAAACTGAAACCATCATTATGTGGCATAAGCGTTAGTAGTTAACCATCATTCAAAAACACTTAAAAGAGAGAGGAACTAATGTAACATTTATGAACCACAACAACAAATTTTACCTTAAAACTGAAACCATCATTATGTGACATAAGCGTTAGTAATTCATCATCATACAAAAAAACTTAAAAGAGAGAGAAACTAATGTAACATTTATGAACCACAACGACAAATTTTACCTTAAAACTGGAACCATCATTACGTGGCATAAACGTTAGTTATTCACCATCATTCATCATCAACGCGTCTCAGAAAGTTTTTTCAGATAGGTAACATGGCGTTACGCCGTTCTAAATTTGTTACAGCGAGAAAATTCCGTACTCAATGGCTACCGATCAGCAGAAGCCGATGCGTGTTTTCTGGTTTCTTTTTTAGTTTTTCTTGAATATCACGAAAACTCTTCAGTTTTCGCACTACTTGTGAATTAACAAATTAAAGAGCGTAAAATTGCTTTTAATATCCAGTTTTTATATTTTCTCAGAAAATGGCTCTAAATAAATTTTTGATTTCCAGTAATTTACGACCCCCAAAATGGCATGTTACCTACCTGAAATTTTTTTTTGAGATCGCTATTATTTAAAAAAATTCGTAGTTCCAACATTTTTAGCTTTTTTATTAATTTTTGAGATGTGTCACTTCATTTGTGTACGCCCTGTATAATATAGGGTGTTTGCATAATTGTTGCTTATATAATATAGGGTTATGAGATAATAAATTTCCTTATTATCTCATAACATTTGGTTAAGGAACATGACGATAAATATTAGGGGAAACTAGGGATATTTGACCCTACTTATAATTTTTTTTATATTTCTCGAATATTTTAAATGCAAGCATCATAAAAGGATTTGCTTTTAAGAATGAGAAATGTACTTATGCTAAACTCATATCTCATTTACTCATAAAATAAATATAATTCATGAAATCGCCTAGGTCCCTAACCTTACGGATACTTGACCCTAAGCTAGGGATGCTTGAACCTAGGTGTAGGGATATTTGACCCTACATGCAAAGAGTACTTAAATTTTTTTTATAATTTGTACGTACGCGGAACTAAGATATTAGGTTAAAAATACTGAATTAAAAAAATTTCTTTATTATCAAATAATATTAATGAAACTGATATTAAAAATTAAATAATATGGTTGCTATAAAACGCAATTGTTATTAATAAAATCTAGTTCATAAATTAAATTAGTTAATGCATTAAATTAAATCTAGCTATTAAATTAATTCAAAATTTTATAATCAATTATTTAATTAGAAGAAAACAATTACAGCAGTGGAACTGGAAACTTAGCAACGTCATTAGTGCGTTGAAGAATTGGCGGTTTTGGAAAATTAAAGAAAAACACAAAAGAATAGCATCAAAACGCAAAATAAGATCTAAAAAGTGTTGTTCAAAACAAGAAATTGAGAAACTTAATAGGTTTACTCGGTTCTTCTAATATTTAGAGAAAAATAAAAGCAAAAGAATAAAATTATATTTGAGGAGAAAATTCAAACGATAACAAATAGTTCGAGCAAACGATTTTTATTAAAATAGTAAATAAATAAATAAGTCTTTCTTTCTCAGGCGAGGAAAACATAGATTAATTAAATTTCAATTCTTTGTAAACTTCTTACTAAAATAATTATTTGCATTATTTGAAATTATCATATTAAAAAGAAATTTTATTCATTAATTAATTACTAACAAACAATTTTTAAATAATTATTCTCGATATTTGAGTTGCCATAATGCCGACAAACACTACTCACAAGAAAACTGATCCCAACCACAAAATGTGCTTCGGTCGGCTACGACATCGAAGCTGCAGTTTAGTTTAGTAATATTAACGTCCCGTTTTGGAGCAACACGAGGGCTATTTTGGGACGGACCTCGTAATTTTGAACCTCGGTCAGATGACGAGGACGACACCTGAGCTGGCACCCCTTCTCCAAACTTCCACGCCACACCAACGGGAGGACGTTTGACCACTACGTATGATTTAGAGTGCAACAGGCCCCATACACGGCGGATCTTAAGTGGAATCGGGTCTCGAGCCTGGAGCCCACCGGCCCCAAGGCCGAGACCTTACCACTAGGCCCATCGAAGCTGCAATAGCTCTTGATAAGGTCAAGTATCCTAACTTTTTAGGGTCAAGTACCTCTAACTTGACTTTTTCAAAATAATTTAAAAATTAAATCACTTTGAATTAAAATACTGCATAACATCGTATATCAAATTAAAACTAAAAGTTTGCTTAAAACTCATCATATTTTAATTCACCATATCTTTAATAGTAAACTTCCTGTCCAATGAGAGTTCAAAAAGTGAAAATTTACTTTTGGATCCCCGAAACGTATTTACTTACACACCAATATGATGGCTTTTCAGATTGGAATGAAAATCCCCTCCAATAGACCATTTGACCAAAAGTCAAATAAAAATACCCCACACAAATTACCAAATATCTCCCAATCTGAGAAAATCGCGTAGGGTCAAGTATCCCTAGTTTCCCCTATACTACATATTCGTGAAGTACCACTCAAAAAGTTTTTTAAATAGAAAAACAATGTTAAGTAATTTCCATTCCATAATTAACTCATGGATACTTGGCTGGGGATTGAGTTCATTCTCGATGCGTTACGCACCACGAAAGGCTGCCACAATTTTGCACCAAAGGTTTTTAATAGCTACCACCTGTTAACAGTTTCACTGTTATTTTTTTTTGGCCAATATACTTAACTACTTATCTGCTGTTGTATAAAGATTGCATGCTTTTTACTTACCTTAACCTAGACACATAGAGACTAAACTCAGTTTCCATGAATTACATACCTCGAAGACTGCCATGTGGAAATTACGTAACTGTGCTTGTGTTACTGAAAAAACTTTGAGTTTTACTTCGTGAATATGAAATAACATTTATCTTCTTATTATTATCTATTATTTTATGTTCTTTAATCAAAAGTTATGAGGTAAGGAAACCCCGACAACAATTTATGGACAAACTGTACAATATTTAGTTTGGGAGAGTTCTAGAACTTTTTCCTGTGACGTTTCATAAAAACAGCAATCTTTCAAAATGTGAATTTTAATGAGTTCGAATTTTTTGACGATATCAGGACTTTCTCCATCTATACTTTAGAATTTAGGAAATAATAAATGATCTGTATTGGTAAATGTAATTTCTCAAGAGAGAAAATATATTAAAGAAATGTAATTTCTCAAGAGAGAAACTATATTAAAGAAATGTAATTTCTCAAGAGAGAAACTATATTAAAGAAGTTTTTTTCACGTCTTTAAAGTACATCAACAAAAAAAGTCGACCCCTGGAAAAATCGATTTCACTTAGCTTCATACTTTAAACAGTTTCCAAAACTTTCTCCCAAATTCAAAGAGTGTAAACCTAAGAATCTTTCGGCTTAGCAGCCGCATTACCTGCAGAACTAACTTAATTATGCACGTCAATTCCTTTTCCACCTTTTCTATTAGCGAAAGTTTCAATCTCCTAATAGAAAATGCGCCTTACCGAACCTAACTTTTCGCTCTCGAATCTTATTTCGAAATATGCGGCTTAATATTCACTCCTAATTCGCAGGAAATAAATATATTATCTCACCGTTTCGATGTGTGTTGTTAACAGCATTGCCTGTTCAGCAAAGCGTACGAAAATATTTAGAAGCTTCATTTGGAGAATAAATAATGTCTTCGCCGTGTTCCGCTCCGGAAATTCGGAACAATTCGATTAATCTGGAGATGTGGGAATCTGCATTTGTCTTCTAAAGAGCTTAATATTTGTTTCAGTTTCATCTAGGAGCTTTTGTCTCTCACATAATGTTGTAATTCCTGTTCCGTACCCGAGCTGAAATTGAGCAATCATCTACTTATTGTTATACTACTTATTATTATTATTTTCTCGTATACGAGAATACAAAGAGAAAGTATTGTAATCGTCAAAAAATTCGAACTCGAGATTTTGATGAATCTCCACGTTTTAGACTTCCCTGAGTTCGAAAAAAACAATTTTGGAATTTTGTCTGTCTGTTTGTGTGTCTGTGAACAAGATAACGCTAAAACTTGAATAGGATAGATGGATAAAATTTGATGTAGAGTTTTATCATCTGGAATGTAGGTCCGTGTCACAGTTTGGACCATATACGTCAAAGGATTAACTGTCTGTCGGTCTGGATAATCGCATATTTGTGAACACGATAACTCTTAAACGCTATGACTTAAATAAATAAAATGTAGTATGGGGTCTACTAACATTAATTGTAGATTTGTGCCTAATTTTGCTTCAGTCGATTGGAAAAAAGGCGTACAAATTGCATATTCGGTTTCTTCGCCATTTCTACGACGCAGAAAAAGGCACGACAGATTCGCTTTTTTCCCGACCTGTGTTAGGGAATGGCGTATGTTACTGGCGCTTCGTGTATTTTTTCCCCATCCGTGTTAGAGCAGATATGAGAAAATTTTGGGGAGACAACTCCCGCTGGTATTTAGATGAGTATTGTTTAACTAGGTTTATACAGGGTGGCCACTAAAGTCCCTTACCACCCTTTTAACTACCGAATGGCTGCAGCTATCTTCAAAAGAGTGGTGTCTAGGTATGGTAAAGTGACTATGCGCTACTGGATGAAACCACTTACAGCGCCACCTAGTGGGAAACGATGGAGTTAGCGTTATTATCTCTGAAACGGTACGAGATAGAGGAAAAGAGTGAATTACAAAGTTGTAGAGCATCATTGATTTAGTACAAAAAGACACCTTATGGTCATGAATGCTAAAAACAGAACGCTTAAAATGCACATTTGTTTGTTTGCGGCTTCCGAGATAGTGACGTCACGAAACTTGAACGAAAGGAGAAAAGATTATCTTTCGGACGAAAAACAAGCCCCCAACGTGGCACAGTGATATCCCTTGTAATTTATAATCAATCTTGTGATAACTAGTTGTTTTTTCTAACAATGTTTTGTCACGTGTCAGTGTAGGAAATAGCGAACAAACAAATACGTGTTTTAAGCGTTCTGTTCTACATCTGTAAGACGTTCACAAGGTGTCTTTTTGTACTAAATAAATAATGCTCTACAACTTTGTAATTCACTTTTTTCCTCTATCTCGTACCGTTTCAGAGATAATAACTCTAACTCCACAGTTTTCCACCAGGTGGCGCTGTAGGTGGTTTCATCCAGTAGTGCATAGCCACTTTACCATACCTAGACGCCACTCTTATGGAGATAGCTGCAGCCATTCGGTAGTTTAAAAGGGTGGTAAGAGACTTTAGTGGGCACCCTGTTTACAAATCGTGCACACATCTATTCTTTAATATTTTTCTATGATGTTAATTTCTGAATTATAATGCGCGCATATTATACGTTGACGAATAGTTTTTAAGGATAGCTGAATTTGTAAAATACATATTTACAAAGTATGTAGTACTTAAGACTGTTTACTATGACAGTTAAAAGAACCAGCTTGAGTTTTCTTCACAACTTTCTTGTGTACTATAACAATATCGAAGTTTTTGTGTTTTGCTTCATATTATACTGAAGAGAATCCAGTATGCATGTTTTGGTATTTTTCCATGGACCGACTGGTTCTACGATTTGATACAGATATACAATATTAGTGTCAGTACAAAATTTCATTTATCTGGCGTACTAACTTAGTAATGCATTGCAATTCCTTTCTCACGTTTTCTGACATTGAAAATTTCAATCTCCTAATAGACAATGTGCCTTAACGAATCTTTCAGCGCTATCTAACTTTTCGCTCACGAATCCTTTTTCGCAATATGCGTCTTACTATGCATTCGTAATTCGCAGGAAATAAATATATTTTATCACCGTTTTTTATGTGTGTTGTTGTCAATAGCAATGCAAGCTCAGCAAAGCCTAAGACCAAAGGAACATCACCCCGCCCTGCCTAAGCATCCGGGTAAACAACTGAAAGACCGGCCGCCGCAACAGATAATCGGGCACTGTGGTTCCTGCATAATAGCCCCCATTACAAGCGGATCATGCAGCAACTCCCCGTTTTACCGTTACCCGTCTTCGGAAGTGGGCCCAAAGAGCCACACCACCGTTATTGTACCATCGGGTTGACGAGAGCCTGCTTACTTATACGGCAGCCTCTCCTCCGCGAACTCACGGTGTCCCCCCATGGGGTCAGCAAAGCTTAGGAAACTATTTAGAAGTCCCAGAAATATTTTAAACTCCAAATATTCAAGGAAAATATTTAAAAGTTGAAGAATAAATAATTTTGGCATTGGATTTTTTTGACGGTACATAACCTTTTCTATCTACATTTCATATACGAAAAAATAGTAAATGATGCGGTTTTTTTTAAAAAAAATAACTTCTCAATTTCCTATTCTTAAGTTTAACTATATTAGGGAAGAGTTTAGTTTTCTTATTTCTCTGGAAAAATCTATTTCACGTAGCTTACTTTTAAAGGATTTGCTGAAACTTTCTCCCAAATTTCTAAGCGTTTATACCTAAGAATAATCCAGCTTCGCAGCCGCATTACCTGAGAAACTAACTAAATTATACACGGCAATTCCTTTTCTACGATTTCTATAAGCGAAAGTTTCAATCTTCTGATAGAAAATGCGCCTTACGGAATCATTCGGCGCTACCAAATTTTCGCTCACGAATCTTATTTAGAAATATGCTGCTTAATATTCACTTCTAATTCGCAGGAAATAAATATATTATCTCACGGTTTCGACTTGTGTTGTTGTTAATAGCATTGCCTGTTCAGCAAAGCGTACAAAAATATTCAGAAGCTTGATTTGGAGAATAAATAATGTCTCCGTCGTGTTCCGCTCCGGAAATTCGGAACAATTCGATTAATCCCGAAATGTGGAAATCTCTGCATTTGTCTTCTAAAGAGCTTAATGTTTGTTTCAATTTAATCTAGAATTTTTTTGTCTCGCACATAATAATGTAATTCCTGTTCCGTACTTCAGTTGAAATTCAGCAATTATGGCAAAATTCTACTTATTGATATTTTTTAAAGAGTTTTCTAGCAGCTAGAATTCTATTTTAATCCTGCTAACATCTATATTTCTCTTGAAGTTAATTATAAAGCGAATTATAAAGCGCATATATGCATTTGAGGACGAACAATTTTTAGGGAGAATTGAATTTGTAAAATAAATATTTATAAAGAATGCAGTACTGAAGTATTCTTAACAAAGAAAGTACAAGCGGGAGAGTTTTACTTTACTTTTCTTGTATACTTGTACAATATTGCACTATAATTTGTGTTTACAGGGTGGCCCAGCGGGTAATGTTTGAAAAACAATCTGATAGATGGCGCTAGATGCGAGCAAGTGAGACCAAACTTGGTGCGCATGACCATTAGAGCGAGCAATTGTATGGGTGTGTGTTTCGTTAGCGAGGAGCGAGTTTAAGTGTGTTGTTCAGTTGTGATTGTCACAAGCGAAAACGAATAAATATTCGACAGATATTCGAGTGTTTATTGCGCTCGAAATGGCCGAATGCCATGAAAATGTTAAGGCAGTGCAACGGGCATGACAGGTGGAGTTTCACAACAAGAACCGGTCGTAGAGAAGGACTGCAGTACACACAATTGACTGCGAAGTCTTCTCGCGTGTGATGAATGGATTCCAGAACCGCCTCACTGTTGTCCTTGTTAAATAAGGCGGTCACTTCGAAACCCCTTATGAAGAATTGCTTACTATGTAATTTCAATATATATCATTATAATCTTTTCATCGCTCTTATTTGTTTTAAAATTCCGATTCGTTTCAAACATTTGCATGTCTATTTGAATGTACAGGGTGTCCCAGCGGGTAATGTTTCAAAAACAATCTAATAGATGGCGCTAGCTGCGAGCTAGTGAGATCAAACTTGGTGCACATGATCATTAGAGAGAGCAATTGTGTAGGTGTTTGTTTCGTTAGCGAGCTGCGAGTTTAAGTGTATTGTTCAGTTGTGATTGTCACAAACGAAAATGAATAAATATAAACAGATATTCGAATGTTTATTGTGCTTAAAATGCAATGAAAATGTCAAGGCAGTGCAACGGGCATGACAGGAGGAGTTTCACAACAAGAACTGGCAGGACAGAAGGACTGCAGTCCACACGATTGACTGCCAAGTCTGCTTACGTGTGATGGATGGATTCCAGAACCGCCTCACTACTGCCCTTGTTAAAGAAGGTGTTCACTTCGAGCCCTTTTACAGTTATTTCTTAATATGCAATTCCAATAAATATCATTAAAATCTTTTCATTACTCTCATTTGTTTTTAAATTCCGATTCGTTTCAAACATTACCCGCTGAACCACCCTGTAGCTTCACAGTATAATGAAGAGAATCCATCAGTATGCATGTTTCGATATCTTCCCTTGTACACATTGAGTCACAATTTAATACAATACAATATTCATGTTAGAAAGAATACAATTTTTTTTATTTTACTGATTGTGTTTTTAAGTTATGTTCACATATAAAAGTAAAAAAATAAACGGATTTTCAACCGTTTGATGAATCCAAAATTAGACACGCTTTAAAGATTTCGGTATGAAGATCATACAATAAAATTCACCCTTCTACATGTTGCTTTATTGAGTTATTATGTTCACATATGATAGGCAGTCAATTGATCCAAAACTTCGCATAATCCAAAATTCTACTGATAAAGTTATATACTTTATTTCAAGCATCTGGATTATAGTGTTGTTGAGATGTATTGTTCACATGCACACGGACGGACAGATAGACTTCTGTTTATGGAATTCGACCAAAATTTGATAAAGATCTACAATATTAGTGTAAAGATTGCATATAAAATTTTATTCGTATAGGTTCTGCGTTTTTAAATTATAGTAGAACCTGGTAATCCGAAATTATTTTTTAATTTTCTGAAAAAGTTTGTTGAAAAATGAAGGAAAAATAACAATTACGAATAACACAGCTAATGTTTATTCCCAACCTGACAGAAGCATTCGAATTGGTCTTTAAGAATGAATACAGCACCTTAATTAGTAGAAACAAACTGAGATATCTTCTTCTCACCATCAATTTTTTGTCACTGTACCGTGCGAATCGCCACGTGCTCTTTCCGTACGTCAATATTCTACTGCATTTGGTGTATCAAGAGTATTTTACCGAAATTCCCGGATAATCCGAATCCCCGGAATCCGAAGGAAGGTCAGCCGCAATTAGTTAGGATTCCCGGTGATGATGTTCATTGACCGACTGACAGAGATAATATCAAACCAGCGGGAGTGGTCTCCCCTAAACTTTCTCGTATACTCCTAACACATGTAGAGAAAACTAGAATAATAAAAGACGTCAAATAAACTTCCGTCGCAAGTAAACCAAAGTTGGAACCACGCGTGGTTTGAAGGATCAAAACAAATTCAAATCCTCTGCTCATTCTTTTGCGCAACAGGACCTGGCGAGACTCCCTAAATGTTTGCTTCCTTACAAAATCACTCCAGAATTGGTTTTTGGCAAACTGCCAAGTTTCGGAGCGTCCCTTCCTTGCAGAGGCATTGCCACCAGTAGGCATGCGCAGGGAGTTAGTTTCAAAACTGAACAAGTATGCGATTATACAGACCGACAGACAGTCAACCCTTTGACGGATTTGGCCCAAAATGTTTTACGGATCTACATTCATGACGATAAAACTGTGTATAAAATTTTATCCATCTGGCTTTTCAAGTTTTTGAGTTATAGCGTTCGCATGACCCCGAACATACAGACAGACAGACTTCCCGTTGACGGATTTTGTCCAAAATTTGATAGAAACCTACAAATTATGTTTAAAGACCACATACCAAATTTCATCCCCGTAGCTCTAATAGTTTTTGAGTTATCGTGTTCACAGACACACACACAGACACACATACAGACACACATACAGACACACACACAGACAGACATAATTCCAAAATTGTGTTTTTCGGAATCAGGGAGGTCTAAAACGTGGAGATTCGTCAAAATCTCGAGTTCGAATTTTTTGACGATTACAATACTTTCTCTTTGTATACTTCGTATACGAGAAAGTAAAAACTATTTTAACAGTTTCAGGGAATCTAAAACGTGGATATTCAATGAAACTTCGACGTCGAATATTTTGTCGATTACAATACTTTTTCATTCAATTTTTTATGTACAAGAAAGTAATAATTGATGTGGTTTTTCAGAAGAAAAATCACCTTTCCAAATGTGCGGAAGATAAACTATATTATTGAATAGTTTTGTGCTCTTATTTCACTGGAAAATCGATTTCACTTAACTTCATACTTTTAAAAGATTTTCTAAAACTTTTTCCGAAATTCTAAACATATGCCTAAACATCCTCCGGCTTAGTAGTCGCATTACCTGGAAACTACTTAATTATGCACGGCGATTCCTTTCCCACGTTTTCTATTATTGAAAGTTTCAATCTCCTAATAGAAAATGAGCCTTACCGAACCTAACTTTTCGCTCACGAATCGTATTTCGAATTATTCGGATTAATATTCACTCCTAATTCGCGGGAAATAAATATATTATCTCACCGTTTCGAAGTTTGTTGTTGTTAACAGCATTGCCTGTTCAGCAAAGCGTAGGAAAATATTTAGAAGCTTCATTTGGAGAATAAATAATGTCTCCGCCGTATCCGCTTCGGAATTTCGGAACAATTCGATTAATCCCGAGATGTGGAAATCTCTGCATTTGTGATCTAAAGAGCTTAATGTTTGTTTCAATTTCATCCAGCAGCTTTTGTCTCGCACATAAGATTCTAATTCCTGTTCCGTACCTGAGTTGAAATTCAGCAATTATGGAAAAATGCTACTTATTATTATTTTTAGATGATGGCCGTTTAACTAGTTATATACAAGTAGTGCCAACTCTGTGTTTTCCTCGGCATTTTTCTTGGAATTAACTCCCCAATTTCTAAGCGTTTTTATGCATTTGTATAATCGAAAAATTTTCAAATATAAATTTCTAAAAATAATAGTTACAAAGCATTAGTATCGGAACGCTGATCGTTTCTCATGAACCATAATTTGCGCATCTTATCCAAAAATTTTTTCATCCTAGAAAAAAGATCTCTAAAAATTTAAGCAATTTTTATTTATGGAAGGAACCTTTTTTATATGAAATTTCGCACTAACTTGATTTTTTTCAAGTGGCAACATCCAGTTTCGAATACAAATTCAAATTTTACAGATTCAATTAGCTTAAAAACATATAACACTTTGTCTTAACAGCGGATGAGTAATTATGACAGTTCAAATTAGGTTTCCTAATGTTAAATGAAGGTTACTTTTTTCCGATACACTTAAGAGTTACTAAATGATTACAATAATTATTATATTACATTAAATTGCTACATAACATAAATCAGAAACATACATTTTCTTAACTTTCAAATCATATTTTACTGCATATTTTATTTTCGACTTTCTCAGAGCGCGTCACTTGTACTACATTTCAGTAAAATTTTGTTTCGCTTGAGGACATAGAACCAGCTCTAGTGTATTCTCAACAGGCGAACTTTAATTATAACTACCTTGTATTTAAAAAAGACGGAATCATATAAATTTCCCTTTGAGATAAGCTAAATGAAGAGGGTTCTTGCACAAACTGATATTTTTTAAACTCGAATCTTCAAATGGTATTCGAGAAAATGCAATTTAAATAATGTATTTAATTTATAAATGCACATGGGTATTCAGGATATTCAATTTTGCTAAAATTCAATGTTACTGTTCGAAGATTCAAATTAAAAAAAATATCAGTTTGTGCAAAAACCCTCATCACGTAGCTTCTCTCAAAGAGAAATTTAAATTTACCCCACTGAAATGCCGATATCCGTCTGAATTTTAATGGGATTCAACAGGAAATTTATAAAAAAGTTGCTCTACATATCTGGCTTTGAAGTTATGAAAGAAAACTTCCGCTGCGTTTCGCACATGCGCAGTAAAAAATTATTTAGTTCAAACACTCGTATTTCCTATAATATTCAACGTATTTAATTGAAATTTAATACGTTACTGCTGCAACATATTGTCGAGTGCTCTGCAAATTTCGTATAATTTGAATGAAAACTCTGCATGTTATAAGCAAAAAACATGGGGAGAAATTTGGGTTTTTTTAAGAAAACCTTCATATCTTCCCAAATATTTGTGCTGTGTTTATGAAAATGCATGTAAATATTATGCACATCAAACATAACCATTGATAAAAGTTGCATCTCGTTATCAGCTTTATGTGAAACAAGACGGTTCAAACTACCTTTTCGCCTTCATCCCTTTCTGGTGGCCCCGTTAATTGCCCTCGTGACCGAATCTTCACTGAAAAATGTGTATAATACTCGATTAAATGTCACACAATTCTCCAGAACTGATTTCGAAACATAGTTTTCGTATTAATTGCAAATTTCTCGCATTTTACGAAATGTTAATGAACTTTTGCACGCCAGTGTACATCAAGCACATATAGCGAGTGAAAAAAAGTTTCCGAGCAGCGTTTTGTAAAAACAGGCATTTATTAAAAACCAATTTTAAAGACTCAAATTAAGTATATTTCAGTAGTTACTGAAGGTATGAAGCAAAGATTAGAAAATGCTATTAGAAACTTTTAGAAACTTTTTTTACTCACTGTATGTGTGAGATTGAAAGAAAGTTTGTATAATGAATTTAATGAAAACATAGCAGATTTCAGTTTATCTTTTCATATATCGATAGTAGATTAAAAACCATTTCGAACTTTCTGTAAAGTTTTCAGTTTTGGAGATTAAAGTGAAAATTTCAATTATCTTAGATTTCTTTATTCAACAGGTTTCGTAAGAGATTACATAAGAAGAAGTTTAAAATTAAATCTTGCACTCATTTTATTCGAAATTAATGACGTAATCTTAATTAGGAATCTTGTAATCTTAATGAAAACTTGAGAAAATGAATTATTAAGTGATAATGCAGAAGAAGTATCTTTAAAAATATGCGTGAGAGGATTTGATAGGTTTTAACTAGCTTATGATAGTTAATATTTGAAGCGAAAAATGACGTTACCGTTCTTTTACATAATGACGTTAAATTAATTGGTGAAAACATGACAGTAATGAAACTTTTAAGAGAACAGAAGGATTGAATTCTTCCATGGTAAGATAGAAATTTTTGATGCAAATTGTTTTTAAGAAACTTTTCTGCATTTTTACTTTCTTCACGTATTAGGCGTCCCTAAATCCAGAAACAAAAACCATTTTGAGATAATATCAGTCAATTTGTAAACTGGATAACTTGAAAATGAAACAAACTAGACGAATGAAAATCGGTATATCTATATATATTGCTACTAAGCTGTGAATTTGTTACCTGATATACTAATCTTATGACAAGAAAGAGTTTCACAGAGGATTTACTGGGAGTCGAGCCAATGAACTTCGATCTTGGCGACAAAAAGAATTTTCTAGAAAATTCTTGAATGGTTGTCCTATCTCTATTAGGAGCGGAAATATCAAGAACCTTCTAGAGCTTGCTATGTAAAGTCACTTCCTCTTGGAAAAGGTTTAAAAGCAAGCTCTCACACCAAGAATGAGTGAGTTGAAGTTTGGTCAGCAGTGAAGCTGGTGAACTGAGATATTGAGTGCTAGTATAGAAAATGCTGTTACCGAGATTTATTGGTGATATCTCTTGTTAGTTTATGCAAGCGCTGTTCAGTTTTGTTACCTGTGATTAGTGTTTTGCCGAAATTTTCCTGAAATAAAGCTTCATTTTTTCATCCTGCTTGTTAGACTACATTCATGTACACTCATCAGACAATTTTTGTAACATACATATAAAGCAGGACATGTTTGTGTATACTCCTTATAGAAATCTACAGTTTTGTCTAATCTTCATCAAATTTAGCACATGTGTTCTTCGAAACAAAAAAAAAATTGCCAACTTCTCAAAACCCATAAGTTAGTTAAAATTTCAATTAATTAAAAATTAGGCAAGATGTTGGTGTTTTTCCGCAATATCTTCCGAAAATACTATCTCCAAAGTCTAATTTTGCACCATCTTAGAGTTCAAAAAATTAGCTTTTCAGTGACACCACTTTCTTTTCTATACAATTTATTCTCTAATTTTAATAAAATTTTCAAAATTTATTCGATACGCAAATATACGAAACTGAACACATCACGAACAAGAATACCGAAGAAAAACTGTGCATACACGATTCAAAATTTATATCAGGAACAATATTGATTGGGTTCATTTATTCCATTTTAGCGGGAATTATTTTGAATTATTTTTACTTTTCCAAGAGCGAAAATAGATAATTGTGCTTATAGTTTCCCGTCTCCCACAACGTTTTGATACTAAACCAGCGGGAGTGGTCTCCCCTAAACTTTCTCGTATACTCCTAACACATGTAGAGAAAACTAGAATAATAAAAGACGTCAAATAAACTTCCGTCGCAAGTAAACCAAAGTTGGAACCACGCGTGGTTTGAAGGATCAAAACAAATTCTAATCCCCTGCGCATTCATTTGCGCAACAGGACCTGGCGAGACTCCCTAAATGTTTGCTTTCTTACAAAATCGCGCCAGAATTGGCTTTTGGCAAACTGCCAAGTTTTCGGAGCGTCCCTTCTTTGCACAGGCATTGCCACCAGTAGGCATGCGCAGGGAGTTAGTTTCAAAACTGAACAAGTATGCGATTATACAGACCGACAGACAGTCAACCCTTTGACGGATTTGGCCCAAAATTTTATACGGACCTACATTCATGACAATAAAACTGTGTACCAAATTTTATCCATCTAGCTATTCAAGTTTTTGAGTTATAGTGTTCACATGACCGCGGATGTACAGATTGACAGACTTCCCTTTGACAGATTTTGTCCAAAATTTGATAGAAACTTACAAATTATGTTTCAAGTTCACATACCAAATTTCATCCCTTTATCTCTAATAGTTTTCGAGTTATCGTGTTCACAGATAGACAGACATAATTCCAAAATTGTGTTTTTCGGACTCAGGAAGGTCTAAAACGTGGAGATTCGTCAAAATCTCGAGTTCGAATTTTTTGACGATTACAATACTTTCTCTTTGTATACTTCGTATACGAGAAAGTAAAAAGAAAGAGAAACGCAGAGTATTCTGCTAGTTTTTTATAGACGAGCTTTCTGTTTTCTTTATTTGGGGTAATGTAGAACTTCCGCTATACCAACCGACTTCCCGTATAATGCTTCGTCAGTGGGAATCTCCAAAATTTCAACACTCTGTTTGAAGGTGTTAATTACTGTTAAAAGTAGAGTTTTTTAATGCTATGGTTTAAGAATACTTTCAAAATATTTAACTTGATGCTGTAGCTCTCAATGCTTACTTAACCACTTAACTTAATAATTTTCTTTGCTATCTAATAAGATGATTCCTTCCGTTTTGGAAAGAGGCTGACATCCAATTCATTCATCTCAGAAGACATAATAATACTTGAGATGTTTATAGATTCGACGTAATTTTTGTGTAAAAATCTAAAGCTAATTAATGATTAAATTTTAGTTTTAAGACTAAAACTGCGATAAATCGATGCATGTGTATTCTCGGGCTTTTAAGTTAAGCGGTTAAGATGCTCATTTTGTCGAAAGGCTGCCATAATTATTCCTTATCCCTCGTTTTGGCGATTTACAAGGCTTGTTTAGCGGTTGCAATTTTTAAACGAACGAGTTAGATAATCACTGGCGATTAAATTTTTAATCAAACGATTTAGCTGATTACAATCGTTCCATTTGAAATTTAGCAATTTTAAATAAAAAGAATTAAACGAACCCAAAGAACACATAATTAAACTCTTTGTGTACTAAAGAAAGAACCGGTGTGAACTTTGCGGTTGATATAGTATTCAAGCGGATTTGGCGATTGCTTAAATCGGATGGTTACCGGAAAATTGCCTGTGAATCCGAAATAAATAAAACAGAAAACTCGTCCATACACCAACATTTTAGATTTCTGTCAAATTTTGGGCGAAATCCGTCAACAGGAAATCCGGCAACCGATTGACTCATTGTTTATTCATGTGTTTGTAAATGCTCCAACTTAAACACAATCTACATCATTGAAATTTGGTATGGAATCTTGATATCAGAATATTAGCTCTATGTTAAACTTTGGACATAATCTGTGAAAGGTAGAGGTCCAACACGGATACTCGATTCTTTTCTGTACACGATGAAACTAAACTCAAAATGTGCTGTGGGAGTATACGAGAACTACGCTGTGAAAACTAAACACAAAATGCGCTGTGGAAGTATACGAGAAATGAGCTGTGGAAGTATACTGTGGAAGCATACGAGAAATTCCAGGGAATTTATTACCCTGCTCATATAAATACGGACTTTCAGACACACGCAATTCAATAAGCGGTATTTATTAGACTCCAGAAGGTTCCAAACGTCAAAATTGATCAAAATCTCGTAGGAGAATTTCTGGATGATTATAATACTTCCACAATTTCCCTAGGTGTGCTTCGAATACGATAAAGTTAAAAATTTAGCCAGTTCGATGAAACCTTTAAAATTCTCCGAAGTGAAAATTAATTACAATAAATAACGCTCAAAGTTCTTAGTATTTTAATTATAACAACGCTAAATAATGTCAGTTACTCGTGTTGACACTTATTCTATTTCGGAAACACTATCCTATTTTCTGCTCAACAATTTCTTGCATCATTATCTAGCAATTTTACAACATAAACTGTCATAGATTGTTTAATAAGATCTGATGAAGAATAACACTAATTGTATTGAAATTCCCTCGGTTCTAAAAATGCTCCCGAGTCTCTTTATTAGGGTTTTCTTAGGAGCCGATTCATAAAGCGATTTTAAAATGAATGATGACCGCTTACTTTTAAAGTAAATTAACTTTATGGAAATATGGCTAACGGATTTTATCACCTGATTTAACTTTAAGGACTGAGTCTTAGGTATTGCAATCGTTAAAAAATTGGAACTCAATATTGGAATTTGAGATGAATGTCCACATTTTAGACTTCCATAAATCAGTAAAAAATACTGATGGGAAAAACCGGTTTTTTTGTTTCGGTTAACCAATTTTTTTCGGTTATTTTTTTTATCCGGTTATAACCGGTTACTTTTTTAAAATCCAATAACCGAGTGGAAAAACAGGATCGGAAAATGGACTCGATTTTATATTCAATTAGACTAAAATTTACCAAGTTATTCTGCTTTTTGTTCAAAAGGCATAATTGCAGTATTTCTTTGTGGTTTTTTCCTTTTCCTTCGATTTGGGATATTTAGGTTCAAAGAGAAAACCACCATTGACTTAAAAGTCGGTTTCTCTACAGAAAAATATCCCATTTTTGTGAAATTTAGAATCCCAGCAGGATGTGAACCTTGATTTGTCGGATTCTGTTCTTATTTTTGTTTCTTTTTTAGTATTGACTTTGTGCTATGTGTGTTTTTCCAATTCGCTAGTGAATCTTTGTTTCAGTTAGATCAGTCTGTTTATGAACACTGTAACAAAAATTGAACGATATAGACAGATGAAATTTGATACGAGGTCTTTAGAACAACATTGTAGCTTTATACTAAATTTTAGGCGGATTCCGTCAGTGGAAAGGCCTTTTATCAGTCCGTCTGTGTGGATTTGAATACGATAATTCAAAATCGCAACAAGATAGATAAATGAACTTTGACATATGGTTTTATCATCCAAACTATATATCTGTGTTAAATTTTGAAATGAATCCGTCAACAGGTTCACTGCATGTCTTGTATTCTATTCGTTTGGTAGTCGGATATTATCCGTGAACGCATTAGATCCAAAAAACAATCTATATGGTTGAATTCCGGTATTTTAAATCAAAACTGTAGATTTTCATTTCAAATTTTGTCCCTAATTCGTCGACATTCCGACTGCTGTCAGTCTGTGAATATATGAGAATAATAACTCAAGTTTTTTTTAGTTGTAATTATATTAACGACCCGTTTTGAAGCAAAACGAGGGCTACTTTAGGACGGAATTTTGAATCACGGTCAGATGACAAAAACGACACCGGAGCTAGCACTCCCCTCTCCAAGCTTCCGCACCACACCAGCTCAGGTGTCGAGGGGGTTTGACCGCCCCTACGTTTGAATTAGCGTGGAATGCGCCCAATACACGACGGATCTTCAGTGGAATCGGGTTTCGAACCTAGAACCCTTCTGCTCTGACGCCAGCCCCTTACCACTAGGCCACAGCGGCCTCCACCATAATTAAAAAAACGCTAGCTAAATAAAGTTTGGTGGTTTAGTTTTTATTAATGTCCCGTTTTGAAGCAACACGAGGGCTATTTTGGGACGGACCTCGTAATTTTGAACCACAGTCAGATGTCGAGGACGACACCTGAGGTGGCGCCGCCTCTCCAAGCTTTCACGCCACACCAACGGGAGGACGTTTGGCCACTGCGTATGACTTAGCGTGCATAGGGCCCCATACACGGCGGATCTTCGGTGGAATCGGGTTTCGAACCTGGAGCCCTCCGGCACCAGGGCCGAGACCCTACCACCAGGCCACCGCGGCCCTAAAGTTTGGTGGTTACAATACAACTGTGGTAAACAATAAAGTGCTTAAAATATAACTGTGGATCTTTTTCAAGTTTGTATGCAATCGGTCAGTGAGAAGAGGTCCAAACTGCCTAATTGTGCTTGTGTAGTTATTGTTTCGAAATTTAGCTTCAGTGATACATTAACATAGTTTTCTGGAACCATTTTTTTCAGAAACTAATAAAACGATTTGCAATTCATAATTTATAAAAATTTCGTCCATTCCCTAAACCAGAACCTGAAAAAAGATTGAATGTTTTGTAACAGAACTTTCAGGACAAAATATTAATTCTTTTAAACTCAGTCGATGTGGAGTGTGAGAACAAGTGATTACCTCCGGTATCATTTCTTCCAGCATAGAGATGTTGACTCTGTTAAACACAAAATCGTCGTCCATCGGGTTGGTTTCGTTCATGGAGTCGAAAGGATCTTCATGTGAGATCTAGAAAGAAACAAAAACTTGTTGTTTTAGTCCACTTGCAATCATAAATATTCGATAATTAACATAAATAGTATAATTAAACCTTAAATGCCCAGTGTTGCCTTCAAGCAACATACTCAACTACATGGATTAAATTTGACAAAGTTTGCACCAAATGAATCAAAGGAAAAACTGTCTGTCTATCCATGTGTATGCAAACTCGATACCTCATAACACGCAGGGAGCTAAATGGATGAAATTTTGTATGTGGTATTGACACCAAAATCAGAGATCTGTGTCAAAATTTTGACCCAGTCCTTCAAAGGGAAAAGTTTCTGTTCTATAATACACACTCGATTTTCGTTATTATACAACGAAGCTAAATACAAAACGTATAATGTCGTTGTGATAGAGATCTATGTCAAAATCGTGATCCAGTCCTTCAAAGGGAAGAGTGTCTGTTCTAAATTGGACACTCGAGTTTCGTTACTATACGACGAAGCAAAATACAAAACGTACAATGTCGTTATAATAGAGATCTGTGTCAAAATTTTGATCCAATCCTTCAAAGGGAAGAGCTTCTGTTCTAAAATGGACACTCTATTTTCTTTACTATAAGACGAAGATAAATACAAAACGTACAATGTCGTTGAAGTATACGAGAAAGATGAGCCGAGAACACCCTCGTTAGTTCATATATTAAATAGCAAAAAATGCCAACCCACGAAAAGAAAAAGCTACTACAAAAAATTTTATTGAAAATATCTATGACAAAAACGCTTGTTCAGCTAAACACAGCTAAAGAAAGCAATAAAGTTAAATTTTTTTAACACTTGTTTTGAGAAATTCTCAGACAAAACTCGACACAAAATCAATAAAGAATACATGCATAGGATAATTTAAGCATTTTATTAAAGTTTCACATCAATATAATTTTACCTTATCCCTTAAAATAAGACACTGTTATTACTCTATTGACATATATGATGGATGAGTGCAATTTGATAGCCAGCGATTTACTTAAAGCCTGCACTTTTTTAGAAGACGGTTACTTTGTATCGGAGAAAATGGAGCTAAGATTTATTCTAGAAAAATCTGAAAAACAATTATCGCAGAAAAACTATTTTACAAATTCGAATATGCAAGTTCAATAATTCTATAATGATAGATTACTACATTGTAAAAAGTTAATACTACAAACATTATTTTATGTAGTTTATTTTTTCGGAATGATTTATGAACTATGTTTAAAGAATAAACTATATAATTTAGTTCTTAGTATATTTCTACAGTTTTTATGTTAAATAAATTTAAGACAAATAGTTTTTTAACAAGTTTTAAGAATGTTAGTGTGTAATTCATCTTTTGAGCTTCTGACAATTATATATAACAAAAAGTACATAACTGCTCGGCAAAAATACACGGCTTTATAATTTATTTTTTCAAAATCAAATGTTCGGTAAATTTAACCTCTCTTAGAGGCATGAAAAAGAACATTTGAGAGAACAGTGCATGATAAAGTTATATAGAGGATATAGAGATGTTAGGAGACTTTAAAGACACTACAAGAGTATTTTTTTTACTTTCTCGTATACTGTATATCGCTGATGCTCGCGACTTCATCCGCATAGTATAGCTGGTTTCTCAGGATAAAATATTTTCAGGTCTTTATGGTTTTAATGTAAAAAATACTTTTATATAAAATATTATAATAAACAAAATCCTTTTTTTCATCTGAAATGTTTATTTAAAATGAAAATATCAACTGAACAAAATGATTTTAAAATTTTCTCCGTATGTCATTAGTAAATTTTAAAGAATGATATGAAATTTAATTTATTAATTTTTTTAAAGATCGTGAATGAGTTCTGCGCGCATGCTCCAAAAATAACTGCGGACAATAACAATAAAAACATAGTTAAAAATTGTATTCGAAAACATTTGCAAAAATTTATTAAACACAATGTCGCATGGATAGGAAATTTATAACATTGAAAAGCTAATTTTTTGAACTTTAAGGTATAATAAAATGGTTTTTGCACTAAAATTCTATTAAAATTTTGAAAAATCATTTCTAAACCAGCACCTACTACCCAAAAAGCAATCACTTGCCAAATATCAGTTTCTAGTCCTAGTGGTTTGGGAGATTCCGTGATGAATCAATGAGTCCCTTTCTCTTTTATACACAAGGTTCCCCCTTATATCCGTTACACCCTCTTAACTTCTAAACGATGACAGCTTAGGCCATAAAGTTGGTGTCTAGGTATAGTAAAAAGGTTATGCGCTGCTCGATGAGACAACTTACAACGCCATCTATCGGCAAATTTTGGAATTGCGGTCCTATCTCGCAAACGGTGAAAGATACGAGAAAAAAATCAATCAGAAAGTTATAGAGCACTCTCGATTTAGTACGAAAAGATACCTTGAGCACATTGATACTCAAAACAGAATTTAAAAAACGAACATTTGTTTGATTGTGATTTTCAACACTATAGCGTCGTGAAAAGCGAACGAAGCACTAAATCCAGTCCAGAGTACAAATGTGTACAGTGGCTAACGGAGAGCATTTTGAGCAATATAAATAAATGATCCAGAAGACAGGGACGTGTCTCAGTTTTTTTCTTCCACTCTTTATGACACAACAATTTTCGAAATTGTGACAAAACAAATGTTCATTTTTTGCACTCTGTTTTTAGTATTAATGTGCGCAAGGTATTTTTTCGTACTAAATCAAGAGTTCTCTATAACTTTGCAATTGACTTTTCTCGTATCTTTCACCGTTTACGAAATAAGACCGCTAATTCCAAAATTTGCCGATAGATGGCGTTGTAAGTTGTCTAATCGAGTAGCGCATAGCCTTTTTACTATACCTAGACACCAACTTTATGGCCTAAGCTGTCACCGTTTAGAAGTTAAGGGGGTGTAACGGATATAAGTGCGAACCCTGTATATAAAAGAAAAAGGGACTCATTGATTCATCACGGAATCTCCCAAACCACTAGGACTAGAAACTTGAAATTTGGCAGATGGTTGCTTTTTGGGTAGTACGTGATGGCTTAGAAATGATTTTTCAAAATATTAACTAGAATTTTAGTTAATTAAAAATTTGTCACCAAGGTCGGGGGTCGTTGACTTCCATTTCCCAATAGGTATTAAGAACGTCTGTAGATGTCTCTTTCCAACCATAAGACTAAAATTGTGAGAAAGCGACATTGCATGTTTCTAACACTATTTTAGGATTTGTTCATCTCGTCTTCGCCTGGCTCGATTACAACAGCCGCTGCATTTTCTAAGTAACGATTTTTCTTCAAGCAATTATAGAAAGAACACCGGCTTTAAAATATTATGTGTAAAAGAACATACAATGTTTTGAAATATGCTAAAGTATTAGTTAGAAATAACTGAAAAACCTAACATTTCTTTTTTGCTTAGTCACATGAGATCTATTAAAACATTCACTCTGATTATTCACAATCTTGTTATTTCTTTCACGAGGTTATATGAAGGAAAAGCATTGTTACAAAATAGAGCTTAAAACTGATTTTGAAAAATTAATTAAAATTAAAGAAAAAATTCCACGGAAATAACTGCAACTAATACAGTATCACTGAATAACAAGTTTTTTGAATCTTAAAACGGTGTAAAAATTATTTTTACACGATAATATGCTCCAGAGTTATTGAGATAAAACGTTAACATTTCCGATTAATTTTTAATTAATTAAAAATCTAATAAAAATTCTGAAAATTCATTCTTTGTTCTTTTTCGATTCTTTCCCTCAATTCTTCACTTACTACCTAAGAATTAATTATACGCCAAATTTGGTAGCTTTAGTTCAGACGGTCTGCCCTGTAGAACGTTTTGACAATTTTTGCATCATGTATGTCGCATGTCTCAATATACAGATAGTATTCCAGAGTATAAACATTAACATGTTAACCCCCCAGACTATTGCTATAACGGTATTCGTTTTAAATTCTATTTATTGTACGAAATTTATCAAAGTTATTTTAATATATCAAATAATGAGAATAAAATTTTATTGCCATAAGTTCTGTGATTAAATATCAAGAAACAAAAAATATATGCTTTATTACTCTGTGCAATTACAATAAAAGTGCTTTAACTATCATTTAAAATTTTCCTATTATGCAAAATTTTGAATGTATAAAATATTAAAATATTTTAAATTTAAATAATAACGTCTGACTTTATAACACAATAACATATTAGAATGATTATGAAATCGCTTTAAAAGTAAATCCATACCATTATATCCTACGGCTAAAATAAGTAGTTAATTATATTTTCACGAATATTGTTTCGTTTCGAAGGTTTCCTTTGAACGATGTACTAAGAGGTTTTAATGTATTAAAAAATATTTACAAGATTTCTTAAAAATAGGAAGTTCTGAAATTGTTTAAGTAAAATAAACCAAAGTATTGGAGTTGAGAGTTATTACTTTTGTATGAAACTAAAGTTCTTAATTCTTATGGTTTCTGTATGCACATATTCAACTTCATTCTATTTCATGTAAATTTTTGTCTTTCCCACTTTATCGATAGAAGAAGTGATATAAAAAAGACTTGCGCTTTCAATTCGAGAATTTTTTTTGCAATAGGAATAAAGTGTAATTTTTTGCAAGGGAATAAATCTTCACTGCGAAATACGAAAATTATGATAATAGAAAAAACAGAGAGAGAAAATGAAAACGAAGATATGAAAGGACACGATAAAAAATATGCAGGTACTTCAGAAAACGGAACCATAACAAAAATGTGCCGTGGATAAAGTGGAAGACTTCTTTATTGGTGAATTATACAATGGTTGGAACAACAGCAGTTTAAAATAGTTTTTGTTTGGCTACAAAATGACAGCCATCTTTGAAATCTTCTCACTATGGCGATTTTCAAATGAACTGCCAGTTTTGATACCTAATCTTTCCACCATCCTTATGACCCATGGGATAATAATAGCAAAAATGCAAAATCGGAAGTATTGTCCCTTCGACATTTTCATATACATCTATACAGAAATTCTGTGAGCAGTTGACAACACGTCTCTTCCCCCCAAAAAATATTTAAGTTGTATGTTTATCCAATATTGTCATTAACTTTGAAGTCATTATTGTTTCCAGAGGCACCAGCTAATAATTTGTCTCTTGAGGAGGTACCTTCTTTGTCCCCACATTACTAATATAATAGCCCATATCTCTCGGTAACGCTTTGACGTCACCAACGATAAAACTCGAGCCATAGCACTGAGAGACGTTAAACAGCATTATTTCATTGTTAGAGAGCCTAAAGTTCAATGATTTTAAATATAAAGAGTAATTGTCGTTCTAATTTAAAATTTAACAGCTCTAAAATAGTGAAATAAAATTTGCTATCGATTGATATAAAATGTATCTCGCTATGATCAATAGTTCCCGATAAATTTTAAATTATATTAATCCTATATTTCAAATTAATTTCCGTTTTTTAATAGAAAGTAGTAAATTATGTCAGTTGTATATCATGCGCGTGATATAGTTTGGACGCCAAATTGTATCTGAATGCAATCGTGGCGATGTTGTTTTCTTGCCAAGAATTAAATTAGCCACCAGTGACGTGAATCTACCATTCTTTCTCAACCGCCGCCAGTTCCCGTTAATTCCAGCTTACACGATGACTATCAACAAATCGCAGGGGCAAACTTTCGATCATGTTGGAATTCTACCTCGATGAGCCTGTCTTTTCACATGAACAGCTAGCTCTGTGTTGCACTTTCAAGTTCTAGGATTCCCAATCACGTTAAAATTTATACAAGGACATTTGAAGTACAAGGAAAATTATTAAAAAACGAAAAATACTTCACACGGAATGTTGTTTACCAAGAGTTTTTTTGAATGAAGAAATATTTAAATAATATGTAAATAAGAAATATTTCCCGTCATAAAACATATTTTTATTTTATTTGTTTAAATCAATGTTAAACATTTCTCTCGCATATATATCTATTTAAACGCGTCAAATTTGAAGGGAAATCTTTCGAATGAAGAGGCAATTTGCACCCGTTATACCATGACGAGTGATTTTCTAGTTAATAATAACCGATTAATCACATTAATCATAACATATACACTATCTTGCAAAGCTGTATATACAATCTTAAACCAATTAGAGTACAATAATGCATACCTACAGATGGGTGGCAAAGTAATGTGAGCATTTTTTTATTTGCAAACTTTTTTTCCCGAATAGGTTGCGAAAGGCTGGATGAATTTTCCTTGAACTTCGATCATGTAAGGAATGGGCTTGAATTCATTTTTTACATTGAAGATTTGCTCAATAGGGCATTAAAGAGATCGACCAGAAATTGATGAAAAATATAAATTCGACTTACCCAGTTTCACAGAAAGCTGATAATGTTCTGCAACTTCCATCAATGGTTTTGTTTGCTGTGCTCATTACTTACATGCATTGTCTAAAAAATAGCAGGAATATTTGGGAAAATTTAAAGATTTTCTTAAAAAAATCCCAAATTTCTCCGCATGATTTTTGCCTACAATATGCAGCATTTTCCACTAAATTATAAAAGAAATACTTATGTCAATACGTGACAATATTTCATAGAGGAATTATATTGAAATTTAAAGTGAATACGTTGAATATTCGAGAAAATATGAATATTTGTTGTAAATAATTTTTAACTGCCCATGTGCGAAATTTAGCATAATTTTTATTTCTTAAATCCAAAACCAGACATATAGGCATTAATAAAAAGCCTTAAATAAAAATTCCAGTTGAATACTGTTAAGATTCAGGAAGATATACGCATTGCAGCGAGTTAAAATTTCAGTTGCTTGCTGAGAGAAGATAAACGTTGAGAATTTTTCCACAAACTGGTATTTTTTAAACTTGAATCGTCAAATTCTGAAAAAAATGGCTAAACCTTTAAAGACTATGAAAGAGAAACTCTGAATTTGGATTGGAAGGCTCCGTTTAAAACGCTTCTTTTGTACCCCAGTTTCTAAAATCTTTCAAGGATTTTTCTTCACAAACTCGTAACTCTGGATTTTCAGAGTGTGTAACTGCTACGTTTTATTAATGCTTATTTATTTTTGCTTTTTATCACAATTTATTTATTTATTTTTTTATTTTCTTATTTGGTCTTTCTTTCCGCCATTTTAAATTTCGTATTGAATTTTTGATTTTTATTTTGTAATCTATTTTGTAATTTTTATTAATTTGTATTTTGTTTTAGATGTAATATTTTGTCAGTACTTTTCTTAACTTTTCTCAGCGTTCACATGTATTGTATGTTCTTCATTTTTAACATTGTGTTTTTATATGTCTTGACATGTTTGTTTTGTGAATATTTCCTGCCGGCTTTCATGCTCCGTACACCATTTTGCGTAGGTAGGTGAAGCCTGTGAGAATTAAAATTAAAACCTTTAAATGCAATGAAGGAGAGATCTACTATACACAGAACTACTAATATATTTTACATTTATTTCAAACTAACTGTTATTCCCGGCGTTGCTTGGGATTAAAACACTTTTATGTCTAATATTTTTAATGAACAAACTATTTTTGTACGGAAAATTATAATACAAAAATTCTTTTATCGTCTGAAAAGTTTGTACTTCAAATTTCGATCATAAATAGTGAAGTATATGAAGGATTTTGGCAAATGTTTGGGGTCAATTAACTAAATAGTTAATTCATTTCTATTCATTCATTTCATTCATTCATTTCATTCATTCATTTCATTTATCATTTCATTCATTCATTTCATTTATCATTTCATTCATTCATTTCATTTATCATTTCATTCATTAATCATTTCATTCATTCATTTCATTTATCATTTCATTCATTCATTTTCAATTTTCATTAATAACAAGCGTCAAAATAAACCAGATCAATAGTTGTTCCCGATATAAATTATGAATCGTCTGCTTTTTCATTTTTCTTTCATACGTATTTTTGTTCTTTAACAATAAAAAATTACATTGCTACAAATTGTGAATTTTATGCACAATAGAATTTTTTAAAATTATTGAAATGAGAGCAACGATTTTGAACGCAAATGAAATTTATGTCACTGAAAAGCTATTTTTTAAACTTTAATATAGTATAAAAATAGTTATTGTAACATAACACTTTCGAAATATATCACAATAAAACGCAAAATCTTGCTTAATATTTAATTTAAAAATTTTAACTTTTGGGCCTTTTAAAGTTTACAGTGATCTTTCACTTCTTTTAAAAATATTTACAGAAATAAAAAGAAATTTGTTCAAAGTCTCACCATTGCTTAGCAACGAAGTACAATAAAAATTTGGCTTTATTTAAGAATCTTCTGCTGTAATAATTTATTTATTAAATATTGAAAAATTAATAAAAGTTGAAAGAAAGATTTCACAGATATAAAATTGGTATAATTGAAAAGGTAAAACTTTGAACTTAAATATGGTACAACAACATTTTTTGGGGGATAATTTGCTCCGAAGTTAATACGAAAAAACGGTTTCGGTTAATTTCTACTTAACTGACTGTTTAATAGCTTTCGGACTTCGAAAAGTTCACAATAATCTTCCTCTTGTCTTAAATAATGAGTGTGCAAAATTTGGTTGAAATTGCTGCAGTAGTTTAGGAGGAGATGTGGTACATACCCACACACACATATCCACATACAATGACTTTTATTTCTATTAAGATAACACATCAGAATCAAACGCTCCATATATATTCTTGAGAACGAACTTGACTGAGCACATAGCAGTTCCTCCAATCTTTATTTTATCTGTTAGAAAATACTTCACCTTAATATTTCTCCTGAGAGACAAAGGAAAGCCTTTAGCGGTTGCTTTCTTAAAGAGGAAAATAACGCGCCTCCGTTAAGATTGGAAATAAATAAATGAGTAAATCCTTTTACTCGCTGGGATTTTCTTAACGTCTCTTACCGAAATGTATCAGTAAACAACGTATTGATGAAGAGAAAGGATCCGATCTCAAAGTATCCCTTGGAAAGCATTAGCACTCGCCGGTGCAGAGGGAAAAGCACGCAGAAATGCTTTTTAACTTTTTTTATGACAATATAAAGAAAGGAATACCCCCGAAGTAAGGGATCGGCTTCTCAGAAAGAAAAGATTTTTAGGGTTTATTTTGGTTTTAAGAAAGGACGTGGCAGTGGATTTTGGAATTTTACATCCGTTTTAATGGATGGTGACTCTTTCATTCAAAATCGCTGCATTCTCTGCATTCTGTATCGGAATGTCACCAAACGTTATGGAAAATAGGAAGACGTATTTTCCATAATGTTTGCCGACTTTTCCGTGCTGAAGATTTTATAACCTGATCAACTCATTTGTTAACTGTGTCCTGTAAGTTTAGTTTGCGAGGGAAAACAAACTATTGTTCTGTGAGTATTATTCGAAGTATTATTTTTTTTATTTTCTAGTAGTACAAGAAGTATACAGGAAGAAAGTATTGTGATCGTCAAAAAATCGCACAAAGAAAAATTTGATGAACCAGCATGTTTTATACTTTCCTAAGTCGGAAAAAGCCTTTTTTGGAACTATGTGTCTGCCTGTGAACAGGATAATTAAAAAACGAAACGACCTAGGCGGAAGAAATTTGATATGTCGTCTTTACATCAAAATTGTAGATATCTATCAAATTTTGGAAGTAATCCGTTCATGGAATATCTATCTGCCCTATTGTGTTAACGTGAAAACGGTAACTCAAAAACATGACGAGAAACATGATTCGAATTTAACTTACTGTTCCATTACTAGAATTATAGATCTTGAAGATACGTATCAAATTTTTGATCGATTTCGCCAACTATTTTAACTGTTTCTATGTCTGCCTATTGAAGTGTATGTGAACCCGATAAATCTAAGTGACAAAAAGCTACATAAATGAAATTTGGTATATAATATTGATTCTAAAATTATATACTGCTTCACGTTTCTGTGCAAATGGGTAAAAGGGAAAATGTCCGACTTACATACTCGATTTTCATCACTACTAGCCACCTTCGGCGACAAGCTGTTCGCCCGTAATATTAACGGCCTTCAGCTATGCTCGCAACTTGGCGAAATAAATTAATGAATTGGAATTTGTAGAGGCTGAGGGACTCTGCCAAAGTTTTATTCCGCGATATTTCTTGAAAATGGAGGGTGGATTGTTGTAGGCGACCCTTGAAAACATATCTAGACGTCCTAAGCTTCCATACGAAATAAAAGTCCTCGAAATCGGTTCAGTGGTTGGGGTAATCTGTCAAGGTTTATCCCCATAGAGAATGTGCAGTTGAGAAGTATTTTTTCTATCTCTTTCGGAAATGGAGGGTGGAGGAGGGCAGGCGACCCTTGATGACATATCTAGGCGTCATAAGCTTCCATATGAAATAAAAGTCCTCGAAATCGGTTCAGTGGTTGGGGTAATCTGTCAAGGTTTATCCCCGTAGAGAATGGGCAGTTGAGAAGTATTTTTTCTATCTCTTTCGGAAATGGAGGGTGGAGGAGGGCAGGCGACCCTTGATGACATATCTAGGCGTCATAAGCTTC
>BGPR01003111.1:21488-32824 GCA_013235015.1 Araneus ventricosus | reverse complement strand
TCCTCTTCTCTTTCATCTTTTAGATCCAAAATTTGGTACACATCTACAATTAAATGATCGAGAGTGTTTCCTTTCGAATTTCTGGTATATTTCTACAATAAGGCGATTTTTTCTGTTTCTTGTCTAGTGAACAGAATCGAAGATGCATTTTTGTCCTCTTCTTCTTCCCCTCTTAGATCCAAAATTTGATACACATCTAAAATTATGGTGGCAAGTCCAGACACTAAATTCCATTTATATAGATACTCGTGTTTTTGAATTATCGCTCTTTCGGGCAGACAAAACAGCCTTCGATATATTTGGTCAAAAATTTGAAACAGATCTGCAGTTTGGATCACATACTAAAATTGATTTGTCTGGCTATTTGTATTTTTACTTTCTCGTATACGAAGTATATACAAAGAGAAAGTATTGTAATATTCAAAAAGTTCGAACCCGAGATTTTGATTAATCTCCACGTTTTAGACCTCCCCGAGTCCGAAAAACAACACAATTTTAGAATTGTATCTGTCTGTGAACACGATAACTCGAAAACTATTTCAGCTATAGGAAGGACATTTGGTATGTGATCTTTACACATAATGTTTAGGTTTCTGTCAAATTTTGGGCAAAATCCGTCCACGGGAAGTCTGTCCTTCCGTGTTCATGTGAACACGATAACTCAAAAAAATAAATAGCTAGATGGATAAAATTTGGTACACAGTTTTATCATCAGGAATATAGGTCCGTATCAAATTTTGGACCAAATACTCCAAAGGGTTGACTGCCTGTCGCTCTATATAATCGCATACTTTTGAACGCGATAACTCCTAAACGCTATAACTTAGGGAAATTAAAATTGGTACGAGGTCTGCCAATAATAATTGTAGATTCGTGCCCAGTATTCGTTTCAATCGGTCGAATAAAGGCGTTCAAATCGCATATTCGGTTTCTACGCCGCAAAAATAAGGTGGTGCGACGGATTCGCTCGTTTCTTCCCACCTGTGGTTAGGGAATGGTATAAGTTACGGGCTCTTGGTGCATTTTTCTCCCACCCGTGTTAGGGTGGATACGAGAAAGTTTTGGGGAGACTACTGCCGCTGGTTGATTTAAGGCATTTATATGTGGATAAACAGATCCACCGAAAGACAGTCAAGCAGTTGACGGTTTGGGTCCAAACTCTAATACAGATCTATAATTCTGGTGATAAAACCATATGCCGAATTTCGTCTATCTAGCTCTTCGTGATTTAAATTATCATGCTCATATGCATGCAGATAAACGGATGAAGATATTTTTCATAAACGGATTTCACAAAAAAATATTTGAGGGAAATCTTCAATTTTGTAGTAAAGATAGAATACCATATTTTTCTGGTCTAGCTTGTACCGTTTTCGAATTATTGAGTTCACAGGCAAATTGACAAACAGACAGATAGAATTCCATAAATTTTTTTTTTGGATTTAGGGAGGTGTAAAACGGAGATTCATCAATTATATATATACATATCATAAAATCAATTATAATATACATATCATATCATTCAATTTCGAGGTCGATCTTTTGGCGATCACAATACTTCGAATACAATCTTTGTGAACTTCGAATAAGAAAGTCTTCTCATGTGTTTAATTACTCATTTATTACTCATACTAACAAATGGCAAAACATGGAATTTGAAGAAGAGTATTACAGAAGGGGAGTTACATAAGTCTTTAACCTAAAATCATAATATCTTTTAACATTTTAAATAAAAAGAAACAAGCAAAGCTAGTGAAGGATTTAAAAAAACCCCAGTAACATATCTTGGCAACATGAAACAGACTAACTGCACCTAGACCTAACTGCAAAGATATATTTTCAAAGCATAAACAGGACACAAAGAAAATACTATTTGACAGCAAGACATTGGTTGTGTTATTTGCAAAATAGTAGACATCTGAATTTTTCAGAGGCAAATGATCATAAACAGCAAGCCCATCAAAATGCAAATAGAAAATGAAAACCACCAGCGTGCCGTGATCTTACCATAGAGCACGTTCCTTAACGATACACAATTGATAAATATATCAGTTACTTTGTATCACATTATTTACGGGAAATAATTACCTTCCCCTGAGCAAAAGACATCAGAAACTGGCAGGTAAATCGTTCGAATGAAAAGAAAATTAACTACCCCAGAGTTCGCGAAACCCCTAAAAGGTTGCAGTTTACGCAATCGTTTTCATAATACACTCAAAAACTCATTAAAAGGCTTTAAACTCGCCAAGATGCGAGGGAATTAATTTCCCGGTAACCAAAAGAAACGATGATAAAATGGAAAATCCCCCCCTTTTGTTTTAATTGATGTTCCCCCAGCGTTCTCTCTTTAAGGAGGATTAATGTATTTTTAAGCTTTATCGGGGAAGGGACTGGTTATCTTGCGTTTAAATTGCAGCCCGAAAAAGGCTATTAATTTAATGGGTTTTCTCTTAATTTGCTTTGGGGGTGTAATCGAAATGACAAGGGTGTCACGTGATAAACTTGGGGAGAAGTTTCGATGCCTTCGGAAACAATCTTGGAAATTAAAAAGGTTTGTTTCTTTAAAATTGGGGAAGAACTTTTTTAAAAACAAAAATGCATTGTTGAATATAAGAGTGCGAGAATTTAACGCTACACGCCGGGGTAATTTATATTTGAGTTATTACCATTTTTACCTTTTCTCTTATAGGCAGCAAACAAAGATGGAGTATTATAATCTTCAGAACATTCGCCTTCGAGATTTTGATGAATCAATACTTTCAGAAAAAAAGATTAGAATTATATCTGTTGCTAAATGGTTTGATGAATCAATACGCTTTCCGGAAAAAAAGATTAGAATTATATCTGTTGCTAAATGGTTTGATGAATCAATACGCTTTCCGAAAAAAAAAAAGATTAGAATTATATCTGTTGCTAAATGGTTTGATGAATCAATTCGCTTTCCGAAAAAAAATATTAGAATTATATCTGTTGCTAAATGGTTTGATGAATCAATACGCTTTCCGAAAAAAAAAAGACTAGAATTATATCTGATGCTAAATGGTTCGAGTATAAATGCTTTTACCAAAACCCACTTACCTAAACAGGTTCTAAAACAAGTAGAAAAGTTGATAAAAGCCCAATATATGGGACAAGTTTACCGAAAACAGCATCTTTGATGCAGACCGCATAAAAACCAATCCCACGGTAGACGCCTATGGGGAGTGTTTTCGATGCCAATATTTGGCGATATTTCGCTTTTTTGGCGAGAAATGCTTTGTTAAGTTTTTCTATTTCGACGACGACCGAGAGATGCAATCTGTTATAAGGATGTAAACATTTCTACTTTGTATTTTTTTGTGTGTATGTGTGTGACTTAAAGTAGAATGAATTCCTTCTTGAGTGTCTTAAAGCTGAAAATAATTTGTTATTAGTTGTTAATTGTAAATTAAGATGGAAGGTTTTCAAAACATGTAGAAGAAAAAACCCAGTTTGGCGCCAATCAAAATAAATACGGAAACCCTAGCGGGCACAATGACGAACTTGGCGTGGTAAAAAGACATTCCCATAGGCGCCTATAGTGGGATTGGTTTTTATGCATGCAGACCCTTCATAGTAGTAGTAGTAGAAGTATTTTGAGATGTATGCTCGCTGAACCAGCTGCTTTATCTCTATTTATCCAAGGTCGCGGTAGCCTAGTGGTAAGGTCTCGACCTCGGAACCGGAGGGTCCCAGAGTCCCAGGTTATCTGACCGCGGTTTAAATTTACGAGGTCCGTCCCTAAATAACCCTCGTGTTGCTTCAAAAACTGGGCATTAATATAACCTAATCTCTATTTATCCATCAAGCAAATAAAAATATACTGACCTATGAAAAGTTTAAATAGGTCGTGTACGATGAACATTTTGTAAAAACTTGGAAACAAAAGCAATTTTCTTCTTAGCATCCACTAAAAGATGGAAAAGACAAGAAAAGGAAAGAGGAAGACAACCGAAATGCTGACGCAAAATTTCCCTTTGAGGGGAATATTTCGTGCATTCAAAGAGAATATGAATGAAAGTTTCCTCCTGTAAACAAAATTTGCAGAACGGCGACGAAATTAGATAAATCTGTGTAATTTAGCATTATGAGGATAAGTGTCCGTTCTAAAGCGTGAAAGCAGAACATCAGTCTTGAGATTAGGCGGAAGGATTCTATGGTGCTAAAGACCCTTCATAAGAACAGGTACAGAATTGATTGATTGATTAATGGGATTTAAAGCTACAAAGGCTATTATCCCTTATTCATTCGAAAGTTCTTTTCAATCCGTAATCAAAAAAGAAACGAAAATTACCATCAAAAGATGGGCTAAATTATTGCAGATCTGATTCGGTCACGAGAAGAAAAAATGGCGCTCTCCTAGAAAAGCCTCCATATTCAAATTTTCCAAGCGCAGAAGACAAAAACATAAATTCAAACTGCTAAACGGCTGAGAAAAGTTGCAATTAAGTCCCTTTCGTTAGGAGCTGAATAGTTTTTCCAGATATGTGGGGAGACACACATGGCTTGGTGGTTGATAAAACCTGGATTGAAACGCAACAATGTCTGTCTGTGTGCCTGTCAGTCTGTCAGTGAACATGATAACTTAAAAGGGTGAAAAGCTTGATGTTATGAAACTTGAAATGCAGCCTTTACATCAAAGTTGTTAATTTATTGTTGAGGCGATAGTAATCTATTTACGAGAACCACCAGTTTTTTTTCTTAAAAGAAGCGTTAAAATAGTTAATTGCTTTAAATTAATTACAAGCTTTACGGTGACGAATCGCTGTTACTAAAGCCTAAGTCGTGAGGCTAGTTCCTTCCGTGACATATCAAAGCCATGCTAAGCTAAACTAGGGGTATAAAACTCATGGGCCAAATAAACGAGGTCTAAGTTTATGTGGGCTGCAAAAAAAAAAAAACATTCAGTTTTATAGAAATGCAGGTTTATTTCGAAAATCTATATATATAAAAGAGGATAGTTATAGTTATTTAATTAAATAACGAAAATTAAGCTATTTTTAGACTTTTTCGCCAATAACTTCTGAAATAGTTATGGTGCGATAATTATTTTTACATCACCTTAAAGAGCAAAGAATTGTCTTCTTAACGATACCAATTTAATTGTTGTACAATTTTTTTTCTCTAACTGTAATTAACATTTAAAAATTCATTTTGAACGCAATTTGTAAAAATGTTATCTATTGTTATAAAATCAAATTCATTGTTTCAAATCCTTTATTAACGTGTTTTTACCGCTGTTAAAGTTATGATAAGAAAATTTTGCTTTCTTTTGGTCATTGACTTCAATATAGATTTCTTACGTCCGCTGTTATTTCATAACATGCACTTAACTTCCGTTTTTATTTCGTAACTTTTAATATGCACTCAAATATTTAGTGACGTTAGTTTAGTTACTACGCGATGTTTCGTTTAAATTTCACAAATTTTTGAATGATCCTAATCAGCAGCGTGACGACCGGAGAATAAGGGGAGTAGAGATGCCGTAGATGGTTTTAGGGGCGCCATGGAGACAAAATATTAATGCATTTATGCCAGTTTTTAAAGCAAATATGATTAGAGGGCTTAAAAATAATACAAGGCCCCAAGTCCCATTTGCGCTTGCTAAGCAAATGATGACTGGGGTAAAAAAAATCATATTCCCTGGGCGCCACTGAGCATGTTGACAAAACTTTAATACGCTTTTTAATTAAATAAATAAAAATCTAATTCGAATTTTAAAATACCTTTTACAGCATTAGCCCTCTCTTGTGCTAATCCATCACTGTTACAAATTTGGTCACCGTAAGTCTAACAGTGTCGGTGTGCATGAAGTACTAAAAAACGAACCTACACACACATACTTTCCTCTTTTATATATATAGATTGCAATAGTTTTTCTATACATCTTTCGTATACGAGAAAGTAAAAATTTGTTTTTATAATAAGATATTCATTTAGCAACATCCTTTATTCTTGATTAATTCTATGTTTTTAAAAAGCCAGCAAAATCAATGAAGGATGAAAATTATACAATGCGATTTATGTTGTATAATGTATATTCTTTAAAACCTAACAGAAAACAGACGTATTTTAAGCTTTCCTGCAATTATTTCTCTATAATTAATATGGCATTGCAAACACAAATATTTAAGAAGAAGTTCCTTTCTAAGTGCTTCTTATTGGAAAATACTGTGAATTTCCATTTTATTTGTATAAGAGAAAAAAAAAGTGTTCCAGAGTTTTCTGGAATTCACAGGGTATTGGAAAGATGGCGCTATTCACGAACTTTCTAAAAGAATTCAATGATCTCCGCCCCTTTCAAGAACATTTGAGTTGAGAAAGTTCAAGTTACACCTTTCACTTAACCAACGAATCGCTGTGATAGTCTGAAAGGACAGGGGTTAATGGGGTAAAGGAAGAACAGTTAATACAACCAGCGGGAGTAGCCTCCCCTAAACTTTCTCGTATACTTTTCAAACATTTGTCATTTCCCTTCCCCCTGCGTTGATAAAAAGTTCGAACCAACTGTAACCCAGAATGCAATGACTATCAGAAGGTTTTTCATTGTTGATTATAGTGATAGTAAAATATTGAGGTGAAGAATCATATTAAAAAAAATACGCATGTATTAAAACTTCGCAATATTTATTTTTTTTATCAAACTCTAGCAATGCAAGTTCCGCGTGCGGAGAAGAAAACAGGAGAATAGCTTGCGCATGCGCAGAGATTGCTTCCAATACGCAAGTAAAACGAGACGCCCTAAATGTTTGCTTCCTTACAAAATCTCACCGCCAGAATTGGTTTTTGGCAAACTGCCAAGTTTTCGGAGTATCCCTTCTTTGCACAGGCATTTACGCATGCGCATGGAGTTGAACAAGTATGCTATTATACAGACCGACAGACAGTCAGCGCGTTGACGGATTTGGCCCAAAATTTTATACGGACCTACATTCATGACGATAAAGCAGTGTACCAAATTTTATCCATCTAGCTATTCAAGTTTTTGAGTTATAGTGTTCGCATGACTTCGGACATACAGACAGACAGACTTTCCGTTGACGGATTTTGTTCAAAATTTGATAGAAACCTACAAATTATGTTTAAAGACCACATACCAAATTTCATCCCCGTAGCTCTAATAGTTTTCGAATTATCGTGTTCACAGACACACACACAGACAGACATAATTCCAAAATTGTGTTTTTCGGACTCAGGGAGGTCTAAAACGTGGAGATTCGTCAAAAACTCGAATTCGAATTTTTTGACGATTACAATACTTTCTCTTTGTATACTTCTTATACGAGAAAGTAAAAAGAACTGACAGAAATTTACGAGAAGACAGATTGATGGTTACCACTCCAGTAGCTGGACTTGGAGCAAGAGACGAATCAACACCTCTACAGATAAAGTGAAATAATTTAAATTATAACGTGAATGAGCTAGCTATTGAGAGGACTGACTTGAAAACTGGATTGCTTGCTGTATATATGAACAAGTGACAATCGCCGCCTAGACTTTTTTCCGAAGCGTTTTAATCAGAACTTCAACGCGAATATGGTATAGGATAGTTACTGGATTGTAACTAATTACGTCTTTTTTAACTTAGGACTACGTTCCTCCCATTGAGATCTCAGGAAGTAATTTGATTCACACAAAAAATGAAACACGAAATTCACACGAAAATTTGAAACTCCAAAAAAACTGTTGTATGGAAGATCCTCTATATCTCGGTAACTACATATGGTAAAAGCATAACTAATGTCTTATTTTAGAGATAAAGGGTAGCAACAGAAGTTACAAAAAAATTGAAAATCAGAGTTGTAGTTCAGCGACTACTGAGTCGCAAAGTTGGGCAAAAATACGCGTGAATTGGTGACGCAATCCTCTATAACTCGGTAACTACATGTGTTAAAAACATAACTAAGTCTTATTTTAGATATAAAGGGTAAAAACAGAAGTTACAAAAAAATTTGAAAATTGGAATTGTAGTTCAGCCACTACTCAGTTGCAAAGTTGGGCAAAAATACGCATGAATTGGTGACTTCACAAGAGAAACCGAGAAAGTTCGAGAAACAAAAGAGTCAAGCGAGTAAAGTAGTCCTACGCCTTTAACATCAGCGGCTGTTTGAAATAAAACAGCCTCTCGCCATTTTTTATACATAGTCACTTTTCCTTGGTATTTAATTGAATCTAATTTATATTAAATATTCAAAATATTCTTAACATTTTACAGAAAGAAGCTGAATTCATTTTATCTGTACTAATAAGTGATCGAATGTACAAGGAAAAAAATTACAACAAATAAAGCGTTTAAACAGTTCATTAGCATCCCAGTCGTTTGAGAATATGCCCATTGTATACTGGCTGTAAACCTATGTCTGGATTAATCACTCTAGGTTCTGGAACACTCGGAAAGACCACTGCCACTCTTGCTACTAACTAGCCATTCCCTTTGCCAAGCCCTGCATTAAGTCCTAAAACCCTTTGTGGGGCTCCAGCGAGATTATTGCGTTTCATTGTAACCGTAATCGCATACCAGCAGGACCAACGGAAACGATCCGAATCTCCTCTGTAACCGTATCCACAATCGCATTATCGACTTCAATTCGGCAGGTAATTGTGTACTCTGGGTGATTTGGGCTCAAATATGGGCAAGGTTGAAACGCGAGTACAAGGAAGATTATGCCCTAAAATTAGATCGTAAGATCCGATTCTAAAGCAGAGAATTGTTTGAAATTCAGAGTCGGCTTGTTAATGGATTAAAGCAAATTTGGAACAAATTATTGAATAGTAATTATCTCAAAGAACCTTCAGTCTATCAGAAATGTTCTAAAAATGTTCTAGGCTAGACTTAAAACCCTCCGAGCGGCGCAAACGTCTTTTTGCGTTTTCCATGTTCAGTTCAAAAGCAGATAGCTCGTATTTATATTTATATTTTCTTAATCAGCTCGTCTTTATATTTATTATTATTTCTTTTCTTCAGAGATATAATTAAATACAAAAAATATCGATTCATTTACTTTAAAAGCTAAGCTTTCTAACCTGATATCTGAAAGTTCAAAATAGTTGGGCGCTCAGAGCGTTAAAAGATATTTTAGAATAAAAGAAATGAGAGGAAAATAAGAGATGCACGATGATCAAACTGGCTTAATTGAATACATTACTTTTTGAAATCTATGATTATCTGAAATATCGCATTTGAGAAAATATTTTTTAGAGTGATAATCGAAAAAAATATCTCTGATACGAAATCAAGTAACAATAAGGACAAGTTATCAACAAGTCTGCGAAAGCATTTCCGCGTAAACTGTTTCGGACACAATTCCCGCAAAATTGACGTAAGAAAGCTTTTTCTTAACCACCTGTCCTATTGTGTGTAGCCCCGCCCGGTATAGTAGTTACTGCGCTTGCCTTTCAACTCTATGAACGCGGGTTCGATCCCCGGTGCGGAGGAATTGGAAATTTTGTCACAATCTCTGCAACGAAATCGTGCAAGTAAGTTCAATTAAAAATTATATTAATCAAATTAATTGAAATTAATAATTAAGCTTTGGTTAATATTAAGCTTAATTATTAATTAATTAATAATTAAGCTTTGGTTAATTAAGATTCCTTAATTGATCTAATTACTTGACATTCCAGTTAACCCTAAGATGACGTCAGAAGAATGGGAATAAAAAAGGGGGTTGGACCCCTCTGTAGGAGTATGGCTTTGAAGAGGGGGTGAAAAAAGGGGGTTGGACCCTTCTGTAGGAGTAAGAATTCGGAGAGGAGGAAGGCGGTTCTATTTTGTCGGCCGAAGGAGGGCTCTTAACAACCTTTTGAAAGGCCTGACACAAGCTTGTAATAGACGCTTGGGGAAATCTTACTTAAAACCTTACAGAAAACCTTGTTTCTTGTTAGAGAACCTTTCCGTTACCTTTGTGACAACCCCTTACCCTTGCCGACGACAAGGTTTTCAAAACCTTTTAGACAAGCTTTCTTTGCTATCTGGGGAAGAGGCAATATTCTTGTAACATCATCCTTATAAGTAATGTCCTTATGAGCAAGTCGAAACTGCCGATTTTTATATTATTTTCAAATATGATAGAAATGCAATGAAAGACACAAATTTTCGATAGATAAATAAATCTTTTGTCACGAAACTCATATTTCTATTTTCTAACTTTTCGTTCTTAAAATGGCAGCAGTGTCCCGCGGCTATTTTTGCATAAAAGTTTCCTCCTAGCCCCGGACAAAAGCTTCTGAATTCTTTTTCTGCTTTAATAACCGCGTAGAGAGGAACCTTATCACTTCTTAATAAGCTTAAAGCGAATTTTGTTCAAAAAAGGATTTTAAGCGTAATAGGCTGCATCTTTAGTGGAAGCAAAAATTAATCAGCAAATTCAGTATTAATAGCCGCGCTGAGGTCACGCAGATTGTTTTGACACAAAATTAATGACCTTCATCCTTGACGGTATAATTGTTTTCTATGTGGGGAAGTATTTTTTAAACCGCATAACGCATAAATATTTGCTACCAACATTTTTTGCTCCGAGAGATGAAGAGAAATAAAGTTATTTCAGTAATAGATATTTCTAATATCGTTAAAAGTATTTTAAAACTCTATTTAGAAAATCTTTCTAGAGGTGAAGATGGAGTTGAAAAAAGCGCTGAATGACGGATTCTGAGCAATAAACACATATTTTCATGCAAAGCAAAGTAAAATAAATGCTTTTGACGTGAAAACCTCTTTCCCCTCGTTACAGTGATAGTCGATCGAGCTTTCTTGTGTGACAAAATACCGTCATATTTGAATCACTAATAACTAAGAGAATAATAACGCGAAAAGAATGGTTGACCCCACAACGGATAGATCAGATCAGTAAGAGTTTGTAGCATACTATTTTTTTGCCTGTAACTTCATTGAACCAGTGTAGGTGCATGCGCGTGATTGTTATGAATTAGTTTTATATAAGGTTATAAATAAGTGTAGCGTGGAAATGCGTTTAGCTAGGAGGTTGATTCTGGTGTCATTTTAAAGAGATTGAGGAGTGTTACTAGGACCCAAAGTGAGACAATAAAAATATTTATCAGAATATAAGTAAAAATCGGTATTAAATTGAAAATTTCAAACTCCGCATGTGTTTTGATTATAACAAACAAAGTTTTCTTTTGAATTGTACGAAACTTACAGAATACTAGACAAAACGTAAAAGAAAGATTTTTATTAAAATTTGAATATTACGGGAAATATTAACATTTGTAGTAAATAATATTTTACTGCGCATACGCGAAATGTAGTTCTATATACTGTCAACAGATGGCACCATCAAAAGCTACTCTAAATAAAACAT
>BGPR01003111.1:6543-21478 GCA_013235015.1 Araneus ventricosus | reverse complement strand
GCGACGAATGTGTGGAAGAAAGGCTGCACCTGATGCACGTGCAGCATGGCCAGTCTCCACTCCAGGTCCACTTTCGATTTGTTCCACTTGTGGTTGAGGATGGGCCATTCGCCGATGCCGTAGTCTGTCAGCAGCTCCAACAGAACTTTCACGGATCCATCCTCTATGCTACCTGTTACAGGATACAAGGATACTAAGGAAGTTTTTTTAAAGCCATTTGTCAATTGACAGCAATACAAGATATCTCACAACATACTAAACATGCTGCACTCATCTTAATACTACAATGCATGAATTATTATTATTTTATAGGGATAAAAATTCATACATTATTTTTCCATATATAACAAGACATGAAAAAATTCTCAAAATTATATTTATATAAATATTAGACATTCCATGTTAAAAAATATTCATGTTTCCACTTGGTATTGCACTGCGTTCCTGCTCTACTGATTAATGTATATCTCTTTTGATGAGCATTTATAGAAGGAAAATATGTATTTTATGAAATTATTATTTTTGTAATTCTGTAATAATATTTTTGGCAGTGAATTTTTCGAAATTTAAAAAGGTATTTAAATTTTATACTTGCACGATTTCAGCTCAACTTGCTTTTAACAGTTTTCTGAGTATTGACATAAGGTTTCGGAACCAGTTTTGTGAAACGAAAGGTAACACAGGTCTGTGCTTGCAACGTAGTGATCTGCAATCTGGATAAGATAGCACTCCTAGTGACATCGCGGTTTATGGCGGTGATAGAGAACTGTGATCATGTGTGAATTGTAGTCTACGATTGCGGAAATTACTCAAATTACTTGCGAAAATTAATCAAACAACTCCTATTGTCTTAGGTGTTGATGCGTTGGTCCTTTCTTGGTATGTGAATCATCATAGATTCATAACCCTATTGTACATACAGGGAGCATATGCGCGTGTTTTGCAAAGAACAGAACGGAAACCAGCAGAAGGCAATAACATTCCTCTGTAGATCCGTCTCTCTGCATCCCACCATATGCCAGTACTTTCACCACACGTTTGGAGCAGCATGGCCAAATTTGGCTCTTGCGTCAATAAACCCCAAACCAACCAATCAACCAACTCTGCACTCATTGTGCTATGAAATGTTGATTGTCTTCTCAGGTGGCAGAGGTTGCCAAACGACTTTATTTGAAGAGTGTTTTATTTTATATCCGGGTCCTGATGAGGTGAGTGATCAAAGTTCGTGTTGTTCTGGAGTGTATTAATTCGACGACTGGTTAGGATGAGCGAAAAACTATCAGGCTTTTCGCTCATCCTAACTATGCTTTCTAGAATAACCAAAAGGTTGTTCTAGAAAGCATATTTTGATTACGGCCCAAGCTGGACTTGAGATACAGGGACACATGCTGGTGCTGGTGGGAATTCTCTGAGACTGTTCTTAACCTGCTGTCCAAACTAGCGTAAAGCGAAACGCGTCGTAACTGCTATGTACATACCTAATTTAACGATTCCGCCTGGAATTTTGTAGTTACTTTATTGTAATCTAGGTATAACTTATGATTATTAAATATTTTAATTTTTTTAATGTTTGGCTATGCGAATTGAAACATGGCTTCAATAAGTCACTGTTTTCTATAAATTCCAGGAACTTTTTAAAACACTTGCATATTAAAAAATTCTTTTAAGGGAAATTTTAGAGTGTCAAATATTGTTTTCAGATCAATTTATTTAATTTTAGGTGAAAAATATGAAAAACAAATAGCAATATGCATTGAGATATTAGGAGGGTTTAATCAGAATTTAAATTTGTTAGTTTGATATATCTTAATATTGCAATAAACTAATCGGTTATTTGTTAACAGTATATCAGAAATATTACTTTTCAAGTATTATTTCGGATTTAACTGGCATAGACAATTATTTAAATAATATTCGCAAAAATGTCTAGCTTCTTAGTGTAGTTCGTTATATTGGTTGAGAATACGAAATATATATCTATTAAAATGATTGTCTGTGACGACTTTTGGAAAATGAAAAAGATTAATGTATGAAAAGGAAATAATTCATGAAGATATTACACAAATTACTATATCCTCCAATACACATCAAGCTATTCTTATAACTTCCAAAATGAAGTCATCAGAATGTTTTAGGGAATAAATGCACACATAAATCAGACGCAAAGTAAACATGCATATCAATATTACTACCATTTAAGATCTTAAAAAAGCTCGCGTCATCAAATATATTTGTGCTCATAATATAATTAATAGCAAAATATAATTATGAATTACTAAACTATTCCACAAGGTGTTAGTGGAAAGCATTTTAATGCAAGTGAACTTTTTGTTTGGTAATCAGTTAACTGAACATTCATTTTACCAAAATATATCTAACCAATGAGTGATACTGGTATTCGAATACGTGATAAAGCTCAATAATTAATGTCTAAGAATAAGCAAAGGCATCTACAATAAACTAATTTAATGAAGGGAAAGAGTTTAGTAATGAATCATGTTCGCGTGATCATAGAGTAATTGAAAATTACCATAAATAGAACAAATTGTTTACATCTTATCCAATGTACACGAATATCTTCAAATTTAAACAACTATTGTATTAAAATAAACACCTTACAATTAGTTTCTCTTCGAGATAAAATATCCAACATTATAAATTTTTCATTAAAGATGGGTTGAACTTAAAATGCTTTCTATACTTTCAAAGCAGTATAGAAGCTCCATTCTTATGGAAAAAAAGTTTCGGAACCCTTACTTTAACTTTCTCGTAATGTTATGAGCGCCAAGATGATAATTATTAGTTGATTTTGTGAACTTTGAAACAGATACTTTATTTCACTTAAAAATCCAGAATTAAAGATACTAATTTAGTTCCTTTTACTAAATTCATTTTTCTGATCATAATTTTCATTTAAATTGATAATCTATAACATAAAGCTGAAAATACATGTATCTGTCGGTCTGTCACAAGAACTCCTCCTAAACTGAACGGTAGCGACATGAAATTTATAAACGACATTCTAGAGCACATTTCTAGGTCAACGGTGCTTTTTTTCAACTTTCAGAGTTAATTATTTCTTAAGATATTTAATTAAATAACGAAAATTAGCCACTGTTAAGCCTAATGCTTAGACGTTTTTTGCCAATAACTTCTAAAATATTTATTAGACAAAAATTATTTTTATACCATTTTAAAGAGCAGAAAATTATCGTTTTACTCATATTAATTCCATTGCGATAAAATGTTTTCTCTGATTCGTTTTAAGGTTTAAATATATATATTTAACGCAATTTCTAACAATACTTTTTATTCTTATAGAAATAAATTCAAGGCAATTTACTGTTTCGCGCGCGGGCTTTTGCCAGTGTTAAAGTTAATATAAGAAAATATTGTTTTCTGTGAGTATAAACAACAAAGTAGACTTTTCACTTCCGGTTTCCGGTTGGCGAAGCATCTACAGCTTTAATACGGTTACACTTATCCAATGACGTTAGTGAATTATTCTCTCGATGCTTTGTTTAATTTCAGAAATTTTTAACTTATCCTAATGAGTGTGTGCTAAATCTTCAAGGCTACTCAGACCGGTTCCTATCGTAGGAAGAGGAAAAAGGGAGGGGAAAAAGGACGTTCTAACGGTCTATCTGTTGCAAGAACTCCTAAAAGGTGAATAGTCTTGAGGTGAAATTTGCACATGCCATTCTGGGGTCCGTTCCTAGATTAATTTTACTTTTTCAAACTTTCAAAAAAATTACTTCCTAAGATATTTAATTAAATAACGAAAATAAGCCAATTTTCGGCGTTTTATCTCAGTTTCTCACCAATAATTTCAGAAAAATATATTGCACGTAGATTATTTACATACCATCTTAAAGAGCAGAAAATTAATTTTTTAATGATTTCAATTTAAATGTTATGCGTTCTTTTTCTTAATTTAATAAATATTTCAAATTTATTTCCTACACAATTTGTAACAATGCTTTCTATTATTGTAATTAAATTCAAACCATTGATCGTTTTATCAAATCCTTCATTCCGGTAATTTTAACATAGTGAAAGTTATGATAAAAAATATTGTGTTCTTTGAATGTTAACAGAAAGGCAGAAATTTTATTTAGCTTTTATTTCACAGCATATACCTCTTTCAATATGTTTGAACCACAACATAATGATGTTAATTACTCTCTTTCCGCGGTGCTTCATTTAATTTTACAAAATTTTTTAATGATCATAATCACTGTGTAAAATCCTTTAAGACTTTTGAGCCCACTTCCTACCGGAGGGAGATGGCCTAAGGAGAAAAAGAAAGAACACTATGCGGTTTTTCCTGTCAGTGATAAAAACATTAAAGAGAAGAGAATTGTAGTCCCGATGATGGCAAAAAATACAAGACAGGAAAGCAAGAGTTTCTGCTGTTGCCGTAGCAATGATGGGGAGGGGGACATGGAGTGCAAAAGACTACGAGATTCTTGCCAGGTGGTTCAAACTAAGGAGAGAAAAAGAAAAGGATGTTTCACTGCTGGTCCAAAGGGTCAGTTGATTTACGAAAATCAACGAAAGACGCTTCCGCGAAAAACACTTTTATTAAATTGAAAGCGTTATAAGTAATTGGACTTGAAAATATTTTTATCCTGGGAAACGCCGGGTATATCTGCAAGTTTATTTATATTCCACGAAATAAAATTGTGTCATGCAGAGGGGCATGAATTTTTGAAAAATTCTGGAACCTTCTGTAGATTAAATAATCCAATATAATTTCGAATATTAATATGATACACATACATAAATGCATGCGTTTGCACATATTTCCAAACAATTTCGTTGACGGAGCAAAAAGTTCATGTTTTAAAAAGAATTATATTTAAATTTAATTTATGTTTCGCTACACTTAATTTATTGTTACGTAAATCGTCCAGTGAGTGTACGGTGGAAATAGTCCAACAAGCTGGATAAGGGAGAAAGACGATTTATTCGCGAATATTCCGGAAATCACGAAGTATAGATGACGAGAGAAACAGCACTTGTACAAATTAGCAACACAACATTAGCAAGAAAATCAGTAATAATAACAGTAATAGCCCGAACAACAGCTCTCAGCGTCTAACAGCTTACCAATTCGCAATGCGGACAAGTCTCTAAAGAGATACTCAAAGGCGTTCAAACACACACTGCAAAGACGTTCACTTGTCTCAGCAACTCCGCTTAAATCTTCCCAACAATGCGTGACGTCAAATGGAAATATCTTTAGAAATCCGGATCTCGGCTCCTATGAAAGATAGGACCTAAATTTCCGCATATTCCAGAAACTTCATTTTGTCGCCACATTTCCGCCAAGTTTGTCGCCAAGGCCGGGGATATTGGCTTCACCTGTTCCCGACTTCTCTAAATGTTGCTTTCCAACCATAACACTAAAATTGCTGGACAGAGACATCTCAGATTCGTAAAAGTATGTTTTAGAAAGTGCCGTATTTCTCTGGTTCCTCAAAAATTTAAAGAATAATTACTGAGTTTAGTTTTTATAGCTTTATTATTGGGAAGTGGAGGGTTTTAAAAATTCTAGGGTTCCAATCACCCCCTCCAGAAACGCATAAAAAGGAGTTTCTTTCATGAGTTCTTGATAATATATCATTGTCTGAGATTTCACTAAAAGGAACTGAAAAAGTGTCTACAAATTCCTCTAGCTATAATCAAATATGATTTCTGTGATAAGATAAATTTAATCAAACGACATCAATTGTATCATTATTGTCAACCGTCCAAAGCTTTAAAGAAATCTAAACCACTTTGAATGTTTTACGCAGAATGACATACACCAGAATATTCTTCAAATGTATCGAAGCACTGAAATTACGATATGATAAACTGAAGTACTATCCAATTAAATTTATCGCTTAATTCTACAAAAGAACTCATTGATAACGTAAGGCAAAAAATTATTGCGCCTGCATGCTATGCATGCAAATGCTTCTCTACTGGTAACATTAAACATAGTTTGAAATTGTCTCCCTTTACATATACAGAAAAGCTCACTGTGATTTTGATTGCGTCTATACACAAAAATTTCACCTTTTAAAACCGGCAGACATTAACAAAGTACAATGGTTTGGGACTCTAGCCCAGAGATTCCAAACCTGTGGTACGCGTACCCCTGGGAGTACACGAACGACTAGTTGGGGGTACGCGAAATCAGAGTTGGTAATGGCGGGAACAAGAAATCATAAGGAATTTTAAAAAAGTTACAGAATTTTGTTTTCCCAAGTTAATACTTGCTATTTAATAACTATACCACTTGAAGAGTTGATTATTACAGAATGTAATTTTTAGCCAACCTTATGAGTTAATGAAAAACTATTAAAATACTGATTTCATTTGTTTTGGCATTGAACTAATACTATTGTAAAAATGCAATATGTAAAATAAAAAAAAATAAGTCCAGCAAATGCTACTCATTCGAGTCATTTAACTCTTAAGCCAACATAAGGCCTTAACATTACTAATATAATAGCCCAGATCCTCCGGTAACGCTTTGACGTCACCAACAATAAAACTCGCGTCATAGCACTGCGAGACATTAAACAGCATTATTCCATTGTTAGAAACCTAAATTTCAGTAATTTTAAATTTAAAAGAGTAATTGTCGTTATATTTTCAAATTTAATGGCTCTAAAATAGTGAAATAAAATTTTCTATCGATTGATATAAAATTTATCTCGCTATGATCAATAGTTCCCGAGAAATTTCAAATTATATATATCATATATTTCAAATTAATTTCCGTTTTTCATTAGAAAGCAGTAAATTATCTCAGTGGTATATCATGCGCGTGATATAGTTTGGAAGCCACGATGCACGATGGATTTTTTGGATGCCACGATGATTTTTTGAATAAAGAAATATATAAATAAAAAAATATTTCCTGTCGTAAAACATAAGTTTATTTTATTTGTTTTCAATCAAAAATGTTAAACATTTATCTCGCATATATATCTATTTAAACACGTCGAATTTGAGGGGAAATCTTTCGAATGCAGAGACAATTTGCACCCGTCATGGTATGACGGGTGATTTTCTAGTTATAGATAAACACTTTCTGCACAGATGAATGGTTGGTACGGAGGGATATTACAGTAGGGGATACACGATAATACAAAGATTAATTTAGGGGTGCGCGAGAGAATAAAGGTTGGGAAAATCCCTTGTCTAGCTTCAAATAAATATACAACTCAAAAATAAATGAGGCGTTTAGGATCGGTGAGCAAATCTGCAGCAAACTGGCCCATTAGCTGTCAAAACTTTTAGCCGAGTGTGTGCTTGTAAGTGCACATATATTTATACTTTAAATTGTAATTATTTTTCTAATTTCAACAAGTTCTGTATTGATTTAGAATCATTTTAACTCCGTCTTAATTTTATTATTTTATAACTTGAGAATATGTTTTTCATATTTGTATTTAATTTTATTGGAATTTTAATCACGTCTTATGCATTTATTGTTGAATTTTGTTTATTGAATTTATCTTGTATTTTCGATGTTTGTTTCAGTGTAATTTTATTCTTAGTTTATTAGTCTTAGACTTATTTTTCTGTGCTGTGGATTGTTTTTCTTCCTCGCCGGCCTGTCTCAGGCCTTACACCCTCTTGAGTCGGTGTGGGCTTTAATTAAATAAATAAATATACAAAAAGCTAAAGTTTTCAATGAGTTATGAAAAATAATTAAAATGTATTAATATATTCAATACTCGATTCAATTTATTGCAAAACAAATAAGAAAATCCCAAAATTACTTACTGGTATTCATACATGATGTGTAGAGTCGTTTCACCTTCAATATAGCTTCTGTGTCGTTTGGTGTAACTGGTTGTTCCACTAATTCTGAAAATATAGTTCATAACTATCATATTTAAAATACGCTTTGGAAACAACTTTCTAAAATTAAAGCAAACATATCTTAACCGTTTATATACTGAATTAATTTACCAGAAACATTTTTAGCATTACTGTATGTTTGCGTCATTAGGTAAGTTCTGTTTTCAGAAAAGTACTGTCTGTCCGCCACGGGAACTCTGCTCCCATGTTGTCTAGTCGATGGTGGTCGCTATAGAAACAGGTTATCATAGGAGAATCCTTTGCGAGTAGGTAGAAGTTCTTTCAAATTTGTTGCATTGGCGCACTTATCTTCAAATGAGAAGGAAAGTGCAACTGCAGCAAAACCGAGAAGACGAATGATCGACTACTACCGCAAACTAGCACCAAGACTAAAATAAAATCCCGACTTCCGTCGCGTTCCCCCTATTCGAAATGGATCTTCCCTAACACAATCAGTTGCTATAGCTACCGCCGTCAACGAGACAACTTGGCGAAGAGAGTTCTCGTGGCGGATATATAGTACCAGGAAAGAAGAAGATACTTCTTACTTAAAATAAGATAATTAGTTTAATAAATAATTGAAATAATTCAATATCTGCCTTCAGCTGCCCTCTACCGCTTGCTGTCGAAACTACATTCTTCATATCCTTGTGAGTACCATGAGAAGAAGTGTTGATTTTATAAAAATCTAGGGGAGAGAAGCCGAATTTCTACCGGTGCCTAGATTGGACCGGTACCATCAATTCTATTAAATATTTTGGCAGTAAAATAGGCAAATGATGTTGTAATGATGCAAATGGGGTGTGTGAAATTATTTGTAAGGGAAAGCGCTATTGGTTACTGTCACAGAACAAGAGTTTAGATTTTGGTATCATCCATTAATTATTTTAACAAAAGGCAAAAAGCACTTACGCTGTTTTAAATCAAGTAAGGAAATTGTATGTTATTACATTCTCACATAGGAAATTTATTTGGCTACAATTACTATAATAATTTTATTAAAAGAGCTAAAAAATAAGGTTAGGGGAATTTTTCTGTTGTTTTCAAGGGTTGCCTAAACGGACCACAAGCATTTGCCTAAATTGGACGATTTAAGTCAATGGGATTATTATCTTAAACTACAAGACATAGCACAGAAATCAGTTTATAACCACTAGTAATCCTCATAAATTTGAATTATTATAAGTCAAAGCAAGAAAAAAACAAACAAAAACAATAAAAGAACACTAAAGCGACCAAACGTTCAATATAAAAGTACAAAAACTAGGATACGTATCATTTGTGATGAAACAAAGGGAGAAGAGGAAGTAATGCAGTGCATAAAATGTCATACTTGGGTTCATTCATTTTGTGCTGGTGTGAATTTAAGAATCAAAAAATATTTTTGATTTAATTGTGCGAAAAGAAATTGGTGGTCCAATCTGGGCAACTGGTTTCCTTGATTGGTCCGCTGACACATTTTTAAAGCAGCTTTTAGTCCAATCTAGGCAACCGGTTTCCTTGAATGGACCGATGACACATTTTTGAAGCAGATTTTAGTCCAATCTAGGCAACCGGTTTCTTTGATTGGATGGATGACACATTTTTTAAGCAGAATTTAGTCCAATCTAGGCAACAGGTTTCCTTGATTGGACCGATGACACATTTTTTAAGCAAATTTAGTCCAATCTAGGCAACCGGTTTCTTTGAATGGACCGATGACACATTTTTGAAGCAGATTTTAGTCCAATCTAGGCAACCGGTTTCCTTGATTGGACCTATGATACATTTTTAAGCAGAATTTAGTCCAATCTAGACAACCGGTTCCCTTGATTGGTCCGCTGACGCATTTTTTAAGCAGCTTTTAGTCCAATATAGGCAACCGGTTTCCTTGATTGGACTGATGACACAATTTTTAAGCAGAATTTAGTCCAATCTAGGCAACCGGTTCCCTTGATTGGACCGATGACACATTTTTTAAGGAGCTTTTAGTCCAATCTAGGCAACCGGTTTCCTTGAATGGACCAATGACACATTTTTTAAGCAGAATTTAGTCCAATCTAGGCAACCGGTTTCCTTGATTGGACCGATGACACATTTTTTACGCAGCTTTTTTCCTTATTTAAAGTGTATTGCGTTAAAATTTAATTACATAGTTCTGAGGGCAAAATAAGCTACAAAAAATTCTATTACTTGGTTTTTTATTAAAATTCCTTATCCGTCACTGTACGTTCAAAATGTCCAGGTGGTCCAAATTTGGCGACTCTCCCCTAATCGTTTGAATAAAGCCGTACTTTCAAGTACCGCACGGTGTAAAGGATTAAATATATTTTTGCAATACATAGCATTCAACAAACGAACATCATGCTATTATATAGAATATTATGTAAAAGAATATATAGATATATATAGTCTTCTATAATAAAACTGAACAATTATATTAAATGTTATTCCTAAATTCCTATTTTCAGACTATCTTTGTCAATGGAATTCTTTCCACTGACGTCACAGTGACGTGACAAACGCATGTCACCAAGTATCTAGCTCCATTGTGATCGACATCGAATTACATCGTCAGTAATTACTGTGTAAGAGTAGTGTTGGTGATGACAATACAGTTTTTCTTGTCAACTTTAATTAATTTTACTTTTTTTACTTATTCTTTTTATTATTAAATTATTATTAATTACTTACTTTTACTAAATTTTACCGCACGAATTTTTAAATATTTAATCATTTGGATAATAAGATTTAATTTTGTTTGTACCATGTCATTCGTTCTTAAGTAGCAAATAATACTATAATTTGGAAGCTTAGTTTTGCATTTTGTTACAATAAAAGAAGAAAATAAATGAAGTCGATGTATTTTTAAAACTAAATAACTTTTTGTCATAAATATAACATCGATCTGTTTCAATTCATGTACAAGATGATTTATGAAGATTATGTTTAGGGTTAGGAACTAAAAATAGCATATTGAAGTAATTTCACGTATTTTTGTCAACATTCCAGGGAACCTGCCACCGGAAATTATGGACCGATTTTGATAAAATAAGCTTTATTACTCTTAAGAAGATCAGCATTTAGCATCTAATGTTATATAAAAAGATAGAAAAAGATTTTAAAATTTTTAAAAAAATTCTAGAACAATCGATTTTTGTCACTTTTTACGATTTTCAAGGACGATGGGGGAGCGGAAGATATCAATCAATTTCCTTTTTTCTCCTCGTGTAATTTCTCACCCAATCGCAACTTTTCAGTGGTATAGCGACATGAAAAATAAATTTGATTTTTTTCGGCACACCCTAGTATTCACCTGATATGGCCCCGTGTGATTTTACTTATTTCCCCATTTGAAGCCGCCTCTTAGTGGTCACCGTTTTGAGTCTATTGATGTAATAAAAGATAATTCTGCCGAAATCTCAAAGAGTTTCATGGAAATGACTTTAAAGCTTGTTTTGAGGGCTGGATTAGCAGAAGTGCATTGCAGTAGGAGGAGATTGAAGGAGAGGTAATAATTATTGTCAAATAAATTTATACCTTTTGTTTTACGGCAGCATTCCCGACCCTTTTTGATCACAGTAGTATAAATATTTATTAATTATAGGCTAATTTCACTCTAGTAACTTTGAATGCATTTTAACTTAGTTACTGAAATCATATAAGGAATAAAGAAGCACTTATGTAAGTAAGTATCTTACTATGAGGGAATGACCTACTTTTTAAGGTTACATACATGTCATCTTGCATGGTCTGTATGGTAGACTTCAGATAGTGGTCGTCCGGTACCGTGTTTCGACTCAGGTAATTCCCGCAAGCGAACTGGTAAAAGTTGTCGCAGGGTTCGACGGTCGGATCCATCTTGTCCAGCATGCGAGACGCTGCAGACACAAAGAGAATAAAGAAAGTTTCTATTTTCTTGCTAAATTCCTATCAGAAAAATGAATAAGCATATCGTCGTCGTTCAGGCAGAAGTCACTAAGTCCACAAAAGCATATTGAAGGACTGCTGCAGTCAATTAGAATTTGCAGTTTATTATTTCGGGATAGAAACCTATTATCTAAACATCAATATGACACCCGTAGGAGCTATAGAGTTGAAAAATAATTTTTACTATTCATCGTAACTACACAGAATTAATTAAGTTTAAACAGACCACATCTCGAAACTAAGTCAAGTTTTGGACTTTGTGACTTCTACCAGATCGAAGACGATATATCAACATTTCTACTGAATAAATAAAGAAAACCAAGTCCATGTTTTGTCCATTTTGCAATATATAATATGTTATATTATTAATAAATAAATTACTAATATAATAGCCCAGATCCTCCGGTAACGCTCTGACGTCACCAACAATAAAACTCGCGCCATAGCACGGCGAGACGTTAAACAGCATTATTTCATTGTTATAGAACCTAAATTTCGGTCATTTTAAATTTAAAAGAGTAATTGTCGTTCTAATTTCAAATTTAATAGCTCTAGAATAGTGAAATAAAATTTTCTATTGATTGATATAAAATTTATCTCGCTACGATTAATAGTTCCAGAGAAATTTTATATTATATTAATCTAGATTTCAAATTAATTTCCGTTTTTTAATAGAAAGTAGTAAATTACGTCAGTGGTATATCATGCACGTGCTATAGTTTGGACGCCACGATGCATCTAATTATTTGGTGCAATCGTGATGATATAATTGGATAATATTGTTTGGCAACGTTAAAATTTACACAAAGACATCTGAAGTACAAGGGAAATTGTTAAACAACGAAAAATACTTCATACCGAATGTTGTTTACCGAGAGGGTTTTTGAATAAGGAAATATGTAAATAATATGCAAATAAAAAAATTATTTCCTGTCATAAAACATGTTTATTTTATTTGTTTTCAATCAATGTCAAACATTTCCCTTGCATATATGTCCATTTAAACACGTCAGATTTGACGGGAAATCTCTCGAATGAAGAGGCAATTTGCATCCGTCATACCATGACGGGTTATTTTTCTAGTTAATTAATAATGTTATATCTTCTGTATAATGAGGAGTGAAGTCCACTGCTCAATTTGCATCCATCAGTCAGCAAGAACGGTTAGAAGGCCACTGGTATTTTAAATACAACTAATCAACTTTGAAATCTGTTTTCTCAGAAATGAATCTCATGGAGTTGGACCACTTTAAGTTTGTACCCTCGAAATATATGTCAACCTTTCTGCTCAAAAGGTTTTAAAAAAATGTTAAATGATCAATTTTTCAGCTACTTACCTTTTACTAATAAGTAAGTCTAACTCCATTGGCTATTATTTTTTTATGAAACTATAATTGACAACTGGAGGCAGTATTACAATTAGTAGCAAAGTACCAGTCGATGGTTTGGAATTCTCTATCGCAACATGCACTCAAATTAGTAAAATTTGCACACAAAATTGAAATAATTCCAAAACTTTTTACAATTTATAAGAGATAATTTGTTTAGGGAAAAGTCTAGCTTTAGATTATTTTCTGTAATTTACTGTAAAAATAACGACAGTTAGGAGCTGGTTTTCAATTGCGTATTTACGTCTAATCATGAAGCATATTGAGTTTCCTAGAAAATTGCATTATTTTGGTAGGAAAAAAGACTAACAGGAAATTAATTGAACATTTAAGAGCAATTTAAATTTGCAATCTAAAATTAAAAACAATCTAACAAATGAACTCAAAACCAGTGCTTTACTAGCGATTAAACTCTCGTCTATTTTATGATGCTTAAAACTCAGACAATTAAAAATAAAATTACGCTTCAGGTTCACCAAAGCACATGAATCCAACACAGCATGGAAAAATCAAAGATCAAAAGTATCTTCACCAAAATTCCATCTCGTATGTAATTCTTTCCGAAATTAATATTTCGCATCTGATGCAACTCTTTCTCCAAAGATTACCGAATTCATTAAGGCGAAAAAGTTGGGGGAACTTTTTTGTGGAATTTCTCCGGCATAGCAATTAATTGGATGCTCCAAGAAAATTCTCCCCAAGGCTAAACACTCCTCTCGCCTAACTTCTCGTGGCATTAGAGGAATATTAATGACTTTGAAAAGTTCTCAACAGTGCTCTTAAATCAGCAAAGACTTTGTCACATTCAGCTTAACTTCTGGAGAATTTTAATTCTCGCTAGGTCTATTGAAATAAAAAGGCAGCTGCTTAATTTACTTTGCATCCTGTTAGGTTCGATAAACTTCAAGCCATCTGCGGCTGGAATTTTCAAAGGAAGTTTATGGCAGCTGCATAGAGGATAAAAGAGAATGATCAATAATTAAAACATTTTTGACAATCGGTGTTGGATTTTACTTTTTGATGTCGTGAGTGCTTGAAAGACTGATATTTTTAATTTTTATCATTAAATGGAAGAGGCATAGATTTATCCCCTTCTAGACTGCAATGTTGTTTTAAAAATTAAGCTACAAATGTTGCTTTTCTTGTCTTAAATATTTGTCCTGAAGAAATGGGAATATCATAGTAGCGAAGTAACATCGAATTTTTTGGTGATATTACTTCAGATTTTTAATTTTGTAATTTTGATATCATTAAAATAAATTTATCTCTTTCTAGAATATTAGATAAATTATAAGAATTAGGCTTAAAGTGGTGTGATGTTAACCAGCTTAAATTATTGTCTTGCAATGAAGTTTGCAACTCAACATATGATATTAGCATTTGTGATGATATTACACTACGATCCAAAATTACAAAAGTATATTTGACATAGAACTCTGCATGTTAAAAGCAGGAAAAAGCGAAAAATTTGGGGATGTTTTAAAGAAAACTTTATATCTTCCCGAGTATCCATTATATTTTTTATGAAAATGCAAGTAAACAATGTGCATAAGAAGCAAAACGATTGATGAAAGTTTCAAAACATTATCAACTTTCTGTGAAACGGGGTGAGCCAAAATCATTTTCATCTTCTTCAATTTGTGGATGGTCTCCTAAATGTCCTCGCGACAAAATCTTCAGTGCAAAATGTAAGTTCCCAATATTATACCTCCCACGATTTTCCACAACTGATTGTGAACCATTTTATTCAAATTAACTCCAAATGTTTCGCA
>BGPR01003110.1:84774-149350 GCA_013235015.1 Araneus ventricosus | reverse complement strand
AGCTTCTCTTCCTGACGAGCGGCTCGCTATGATATTTTTCAATTTTATTTTGGTTTTTATCTATTTTTTACCATTGTGTCTTGATTGTTTTTGAGTTTTTGTCTTGTGTTTCTAAGTATGTTTTGATATATATATATAGTTAAATTTTTCAAACAATTAAAACACGTCACATTATCAATACATGCACACATTAATCTCAAAATTAAATTTAAAATAGCGTTACCTTATCAATAATCATCGAAAAGAAATACAAAAGATAGTTAGATTATTTACTATTATTACTATTAAAAAGATAACACAGAGTTGGATTTCTAACAATCAAATGCCATTCGATCTTGGAAATCGATTTTGTCGCATTAATCTAGATTTATGGCGTCAACCCTCTGCGAAAGCCAATTGTTGCAAAAACAAAAAGTAGAGGAATAAATCTCTAAAATCTGTCAAGATAAGAAACGAGAAAGTATAACTTAATGCATACCAATTCAAATTCTTAACATGAGCGTTATCCGAAACACACACACACACACACACACATATATATATATATATATATATATATATATATATATATATATGTATGTATATATAAGACTAAAAATTAATTAATCTAACAAAATTAAAATTATTATCCTATAAACAAAAATGCAATACACATAGATGGAGCACATGCAAAACAATTCTATGAACTATATAACTCTTACAACTATTGAAAAAGTCAAAACCAAGTATTTGGAGCTTTCAACAATAAAATTAGTAGCTCTGCTTTGGAAGAACTTTAGCTAGGTTAAATCAATTTTGTTGTACATACCATCCCTGTTACTAAAGTTGCATATATATTATTGTTGAAAATTCCAAATTTTTGGTTTGACTTTTTCAACAGATGAAAGAGTAATATACTTCATAGAATTGTTTTAGTTTTAAGTGTGCCGTTTTCATGTGTTTTGCACTTTTGTTTAAAGGATCATAATTTACATTTTGTTTAATTAATAAATTTTTAGTTCTTGAAATGTATTCTCGATATGTTTTGTTTATTTTGTTTTGAATGTCCATGTGTTTTGAGCCATAATATAACATGTTATATTATTGTTTATATAAACACACGCAACAAACTTTCTAAAAATTCTACAAAAAAGAAGAAATTATCTAAGTAACACCTCGACTTCTAATGTACTGAGTCTGAAGACTCAACTCATTCATTTGAATTTCCTTACGTTGACGCTGATGACAATCTGGACCCAGAGTTCCTCGATAATGAAGAATGCATCATTTGCAGTGAGCCAGGAAAAACGAAATTGGGATTCTTGTGTTCTATGTGCAAGATTTGGCCCCATTCCACCTGTACTGGCTAAGACAAAATCCTAGCCAATGGCAATGCGATTTTTGCAATTGATTTCATTTCTTAAGGTTTGAATCTCAAATTAATATATTTATTGATATTAATATATTAATTAATATAAAATTTCAGGACCTGAATTTTTCGATTAAGCGTTTGCAGCATCGATTCACTTTCATGTTTATGCAAATTTAGTTATTCGTCATCTTACCGGCACAGAAATTGACTTTTTTCAAAAATGAAATTTTGGTGCTTAAATTCGATCATAAAAATTTTAAAAATATATAACTTTAAAAAAAGGAGTTGAAGAAGATTTCCTCCAGCAACGAATATTGAGGTCAGTAAACATCCCCAAAGTTTAAGGTCGCCATTTTACCCGACTTCCCCCTACATATATATTCATTTTTATATTTTATTTTTATGGCATATTGTGTTAATTACGTTGAGAATGTTATATTTTTATTTAGAAATATTTTTTATTTAGAAAATAAGCATTGAGAGGGGGAAGTGTTGGATTTATGATAATGTAAAAATTTATAAAATTAATGTATTATATATGAATGTAAAGTGTTATATATAATGTAATATATATATGAGATGTTAAATGTATGAAATGCCTTATAGTATATATAATTTTACATAGTTTTATGACATTTTTGGATTTTTATAAATTTTTAACTACCCAGCCAGAAAAAAATAAGCATACTTTAATGTTTTACAATCGAATTCATATCCAAAAACTTAAGAATTTTTAATAAAAAATTTTACAGCTTAATATTTAGTGTTTTATTCGAAAATTGTCTCTTGCCTAATTTATAATATATGTAGCCATAAGGCTATCAATTCTTTACTTTATATCCATTGAAGCAACTAATTTAATAAAAAGCATCTGGTGAAAAATACTTTGTGTAATCTCACCTAGAATGAATTGTATAATGAGCAGAGGCGTAGCAAGGTCTGGAGGCACCCGGTGCGGAGTTTAAACTTGTCTCCCCCTTGGCCACCAAAATATAAAATGAAATTTTTTGAGAAAGCAATTTTTTTTATTCATTGGGAAAATTCAGCATTTCTTTATTTTCCTAATCGATTCAAAATGCTTCAAAATTAACAATAGTAGGTTTTTTTTATATATTTGCAATCAAAGTGCGCTTTTAAGATTTCGCGTGGAGAACGATCCATTTTGGTGCGAAGAAGGTCTGACGTCACATGTGCCCAAACAGGGGAGAGCTCCCTTTCGCTCGCTTAGAGATTTTTTTCTATATTTTCTGTCAATCGCATCTGGTAGAATATTGTCGGAAAGATACAAGTATTGTATTGTTCCTAAATGTGTTAATACAACTATAACGGGATCCTATACATAATTTATCTATATTATAGCTATTAAAATTGTATATCACGAAGCACAGTAAAAACAGCCTTAAATTCAAGATCCGTTTAGTTTTGAATATATGTATATTGTGAGATCAGCAACAATTTTAAAGCATCTAGTTTAATTAGTTTTTTCCTTCTATTTGATAACATGGAATATATAATTTAACCCTTTGAGGAGCGGTGGCACGGAGACTGTTCTACCTGCTTTAAGATTTAGATAAATTGCTCTTTTTATTTTACTGCTAATATTATTCCAATGGATGTTCAAGTGTTTCTTATATTTTTAAAAAATTACAGTATCATTGAAAATTAATCAGAATATTTTAAAAATGAGTTTCATTTCATGAATTTTTTGATGATGAAAATCATTTTCATTTGTAGTGCAAGAACATAATTCACAGAAATAATTTTTGATGCAAAATAAAACATTTAAAATCAATGAATATATTCAAATCAAAATCACTTTTAGAAAGTCAATTTACTTATCAATTATTACAGTTGAAGAAAGGTAGGATGAATTTATACCACCGAGCATTTAGGGTTTGTCTATTTGTAGAAGGCAGCACGTAAATTCCTAGATTAGTCGCATTTGGTTGGGTTTGAATATTATTGCAAAATTATATAGGTTTCTTTATGTAAGTTATTTTTACCTGATTATATATTAATTACTATTAACTGATATCTTAACATTAATACTTCTACATAGGAAAGAATATTTGTATTCTTCATAGCGTAGTAGAATAAAATTATATAAAATAGAATTAATTTTTCAGAGGCGCACATATATTTAAAAAATGCCGTATCTGATTTCATTTTGAGCGTAATTTCTGAAATAAGAATATTCTTGTACTTTTCTGTGTAGGCTTAAGAAAATTTCAAAGATCATGCAAAATCAGGTTCTTAGCTTTTCAAAAATTGCTGAAGTTCCCCATTGATTAAGTAAAGATGGCATAATGTTAATCATTTTAAACAATTTTTTTCTGAATAAAAAAGAGAAAAATGCATTTTAATAATAAGACAGTTTAATGTACAATGTAAGAAATCTTTTTTCATAGGGATCGTACTTAGTGTATTACTTTATTTTTATTATAATACAATTTAATGAAAACTCAATTGTTTACAACTTTCGTTCTCTAGGCTCTAGTCCAACAAACTTTAACATGCTACTTAGAATTAACATGATGCTTAGAATCTCTTTTTTCTAACTTTTTTGTTTTGCAAATTTTGAAATTGCGCCATCAAAATCGATACCTTCAGCTACACTATTTTCAATTGACAATATGCCACCACACAATAATACTAAATCATTACAGCATCACATCGCTCACCCGCTATTTGCTGCAATTAGCGATTGTTAAAGCAAATGTAAATTATTTGATATGTTTTTTTATAAAACAAAAAAGCGCATTAATACAAAACCGGCAATTTTTGACACCCCCTCAGAGCTCCAGTGCGGGCCGCACCCACCGCACCGGCCTTCCTACGCCACTGCCAATAAGAAAATCAGCTCGATGTTGAATCATCTTCAGTTTGTGAACCACAGGATAAACAGGATTTATTCCTTATGCAAAGAAAATATTTTCAAAAATAAGTAATAGTGATCATATTGTTTTCTTTCTGCTTGATGAAATCCATATGAAACCTTTCATGGACCATAAAGGGAGGAATAATATAAGTAACTCCCATGATAACACAAACGTGGCCACAAGTGCACATGTGTTTATGTTAACTAACATTTCTTTGTCATTGAAAGATGTTGTTCACATAGTTCCAGTCAGCCATATTGTGGCTGAAGAGTTCTTTAAAAAAATCCATAGCTTGGTTAGACAAGTATGTAAAAATGAATTCAAATAACAGCAGGTTTAGTCGAGAGACTCATTCAGCTTTACATCAAACTTCTTAAGTCCTCTTATATATAACTTAATACTGTTGTAATTATTTAAATATGTTGCATTTATTGTTTGGAAAGATTCAGACAGACAAACGTGGGCCACGTTTTGGTCATATAATATTGTTCCACACATTTACATTGTAACTCAAATTTAATGAGGGAAAAGTATGAACTTGAATTTTTAAAAGTTCGAAATCAACGTAATTTAGGGTTGAAATTAGTTGAATAGCTGTTAATTTCAAAGTACATGTGGAATTTCAGTTTATAGCTGATGATATATTTTTGAAAAAATAACTGCTAAAATAATGAAATCAACCACAAACAAATTAAGTAATAGTTATTTCAAAATTACAAATGATTGACAAAAGGGCTTGAAAACTACGAAGAAGTGAAAAATGGAAACCCAAAGTGAAAGCAAAACCACCAGTTCTCTCAGAATGAAAATCCAAAGCAAAGAAAAACTAATTATTTCATTTAACGATAGAATTTTTTAAAATTTCAACATAATATTGTTTTCTTTTGCATGTGCTTTATTTATATTTTGTACTAAAATGTACTGACAAGTTTTATGTTTATGAGTTCAGAGCTAAATCTTTCATCTGTTGAATAATTTGTAAACATTGTTTTCATATAATAAAAATTTGCGGATTATTTATGTGTTTCTGTAAATTTTTAACTGCTCAGCATGACAAAAAAATTAAGCAAAGTTCAGTGTTTTGTAATTAAATTCATATGTAAAAACGAAAGAATTTTATAAAAAATTTTACAGCGAAATATTTATTATTTTTATTCTAGAACTGTCACTTGTTTAATTTGTAATATTATATAAGTAGCAATATAGATTTCTATTCTATACTTAAGTGTCATTGACATCAATAATTTAACAAAAGGCATCTGGTGGAAAATATTTAGGGTAGTCACCTTGATTAAAATTTTGATTTAAATGAATTTGAAAGACACTGAAGGTGTTAAATTATCTATACTTATAAAAGGCAATGTTTCTGTGCGTGTGTGCTATGTCATGGAATTACTTACAGTCATAGAATTTGGCACACAGCTAGTCTTGATGGTGAATCAATGCACCTCAAAGTCCGAATTTTTAACTTTAATCTTGAAAATTTTTTAATTTATACTTTGTATTTTTTGGGTGATTTTTCGCATTAATTTCTGGATAGCATGGTTTCTGATAATTGTACGAAAATTAATAGATACACCATTGGAAAGAGCAAACGATTTCCATTCTAATGAAGCTGGTTTAGAACGGCTAATGTAATTTACTGAATTTTGGGATTTTTAAAAAAAAATAACCATTTTTTATATGAAATTTATCCGGAATTCTTAAAACTCTTGCATCGGACGCTCTGATAAAGATATCATTTTCAAAGGTTTTTAGGTATTAATCAATTAAAACAAGAACGGTTAAAATATTTTATTTATCCGAATTTAAATTAATTTACTTCTTGATGGGATCAGAGAAATTTTCTCGAATGCCGACAGTGAAGAACCACGCCGTTTCGCCGTGACCAACGAGATAAATCTGCTTATACTGAAGGTCACGGTTTCGCCCTGGCTACGCCATCTGGCGGGAAAGCCGTAATTTATTCTCTGTTTACGTTTCGCACGGAATAATTAGAAATAATTTTGCTGGACGCAGTCGTAGAACAAGCGATTCCGTAAAAATTCTGACTTGAAATCGTGAAATTATGATACGCCAATGCTGAAATAAAGTAAATTTTACATATATATATTTTTTTATTTTTGATTAAACATAAACGTTATGCATACTGTACCTCGAAGCATGATTGTAATAAATATCTGAAATAATGTCTTTTTTAAAATTTAAGTTCATTTCGTTATTGAAAACGAAACAATATCAAAGTGAAATCATGACAATGATAAATATTAACTTATGAAAAGAAATATCTGTGTGCGTCATTCTGGGCTTTTTTATAATGATTTTCACGTTGAAATTTTTTAATAATTTATTGGATTAACGTACTCTGTACTGATTTTCTACCGTTTAAATGTCGTTATCACGAAGAAAAATAAGCGGGAAAATCAATAATGTGTATCGTTTGTTTTGATTTTGTTTTCAAAACTTTTTCGTGTCATTGTGGGAGTTTCTTTTTTGTTTTATTTTGTTGAAGTTCTGATTCCACGGGCAACGCCGAGCCTACTGCTAGTGTTTTAGAAAGTAAGTATTTAGATTCTTGACAAAATATTCTTAAAGAGCTGTAAAGTTCAGATATCTGAAAAAAATACATTGCAGATTTAAAAATTACAGAGAAACTAAGAAATAAATTTAAATAGTTTAAAATGCCTTTATTTTATTGAACTCCATTACATTTTGCACTAAAATTAGAAAGTATATAAAAATTGCAGATTTTGTAAATAATTGAAAAGGATAAGATAAAACTTTTTATAAGGTTAGAAATAATAGAATGTTATTACATCTTATTAAAAATTTTGTTTCATCTTATAAAATGTTGGCAGATGTTTTATAGAAGTGTTATTTTAATCAGGTGAATTTTGTAAAAGTATTTTGTGATTATTTATATTATTGATAAAAGCAACGGGATTATTTGGTAAAATTGTTTTAATACTATTGGTCTAGTGGAAAGCTGAAATCTATAGAAATACAATATTCTTTTCATACACTCAATTAGTTAATAAGAATTTCGTTTCATACCAGCTAGATATTTATAAAATTGTTATATACTGAGACTTAAATCAAGATATCACAAAATTGCTTTTATTTTGTTTCAATCGAAGTTTCTTTATAAAAACATCTTGCTAGCTTAAATTGTGCTTAAAGAATGTATAATTTTTTTGTGCTATAAATAAGATTAGTAGTCATTTAAAGACAGATAGTTTTTTTAATTAGAAGTAAATAAATGTTAGACGCAAAGTTTCATTAAAAAATATTTTTTAATTTTTTTAATCATGATTTTGTCAGCCTTGTTTCTTAACAACCGTCTTCTGCATCAATTTTCTTAGTAACTTCAAAATAAAATAGTTGCTCCAGATTAGTTACGGTAACAAAAAATTATCAGAATAAAGTTATATTTGGTTAAATCCATTAAAATATTTTTAAAACCTTTAACACTGTTTAATTGCAGCATATTCTGAAAGAGAAGTAATTTTTGAAAAGTTTCGCTTAATATGTTAATTGACTTAAGTTTCTATGAATGTCGGCGATCATTAAAGATTTTTTATAGAAAATAATTCGTTTATGGGTATAAGTAAAAAGTATTTTAAAAGTGGATTCGATTTAAAAATGAAAAACGCCGCTTTTTCGCAGGTAGAGTCGCGAGCATTGAAACCTATCTTAATTTTCTTGCGGTGCAAGTCCTCCCTCTTCATGGTGACTCTGGTTTCGAGTTAACGGGCCTTCAGCTTATCTCGAAGGTCACGGTAAAACCGGGTACCCTTGATTCTGGCGCTATTGTTTTACTTATCTAGCAGACAGATACTGAATTACACTACTAGTCAAGAGAAAGAAACAATCATAGTGGCTTGTTGTAGCTGTTGAATGCACTGTTTCTGTAAAGGATTATTTGTTTTAAGACGTCAACTCTCTAATGCTCGTTTGATTTTAAACTGCCCTTACTTAAAAATCATTGCAGCTACAAAAACTATATTTAGTCCAGCTCATTTTACCTTTACTAAGGATTCACACCCAATCAAACAATAAGGATTTACTCCAATAATTGAGAGGTTCTGTGTCGTTTCTTATAACCTCTGCAATCGTGGTAAAACCGGGTACTCCAAGTGGCGTAAGAACAGTCAGTATTGATGATTCCTCCGATTAAGACGATATAAAAACGCCAGACGTTGATAATTTGTATTTTAATTATGTATTTTCTAATTTAAATAAAGAAGAAGGTTTAATCCAATGTAAAAACTGTCTTAGCTGTGCCCAAGAAAGCTGCATTGCCGTGGAGGAAGAAGACAACTTCTTTACATATGAATTTTGTAACAAATATTCTTAAATTGTCAGAAAAAATGAAAATGATTGCAACTTTTCCACTGAAAATCGAGTTTTCCTAATTTCCAAGACCGTTAACATGTGTACCCGGTTTTATCTCACTAGTTCGGTAAAACCGGATAATATGAAATTTCTTTTATAAAAAAATCATTGATGTAAAGTCTAATAAAAGTGACTTTTCCGGAAAGAAATATTGTTCTCCGATAAACAATGAATAGTTTAACAAAATTTGACAAGCCCTATGTCGAATATCTTAGCTTCAACAGGCCTTCGAACCTTAGCTACCCGGTTTTACCCCAATTTCCCCTACGATAAAAAATTACATAGTAACGATAACGACTGCTGAAAACAAAGGGCCAGAGAAGTATAAGGGCTGGTTCATAAAGGTTCAGCGGAGAACCCGTGGGGGAAGATTGTGACGTCACCAAGCTGACACTCCGCGCTCGAAAATCCCTTTATAAGTGTTTTGATATTTTGTTTTTTTCACTTAATATTTAAAACTGGATGCTAATATTTCAAAATATCATAAACATAATAAATATTTGCGGAACAGACATATATTTTTAAGTAATTTTAAGGGAATGTTTTGGATCCTAAAGATTTAGACGAAAATTCAAATAATACGTATCATGAGCAAACCATTTCACATTCTGATTGAACCAAAAGTTAAAACCCTTTTAGATACTCACGTATGAGTAATTATTTGCAAACATATCAAAAATATAAATACTAAGAAAAATTATTAACAAAAGAAGATACAAAATTATTTCTGAAAGAAGAGAGAACAATCAAAAAATAAATAAGTAGAACGCTAACGTAAAGGATGCGTTTTCAACAGGGAAATCCCTTACGAGCGTATAGATATATTTATCGGTGTTTTCTACCCAAGTTTAGGCCTAACAGCCAAAAACACTTGCTTCCCTGGAACACCGAAAAAAACGAAAGAAAACAATTACGTGTATGGATAGAAAAACAACAGAAACATTACCCGAAAAACCGAAAATTAAAAGAAAAAATGTTCTATCCATACACGTTAAAGTTTTTTTTGGCTGTTAGGCCTAAACTTGGGTAGAAAACACCGATAAATATACACCGATAATAAACACCGTAAGGGATTTCCCTGTTGAAAACGCATCCTTTACGTTAGCGTTCTACTTATTTATTTCTTGATTGTTCTCTCTTCATTCAAAAATAGTTTTCTATCTTCTTTTGCTAATATTTCTCAATGCTCGGTTGTATTAAAGAATTGGCGCATATACTGGGTTATTTTAGATTTTTTTCTATTTTTGCTAACCATACTTTAACTGTTTTCCTCCTCATTTTTTGAATTAGATTTTATTTGGATATACTATTAATTTTTTCGTCTTGGTTCATTTTGTGAATCTTTGGTCTTTACGATCGTTTTTTTGCTGTTTTGTAAGTTGGTGAGTTGTATCTTTATGATCGCTTTTTGATTGTTTTCTATTCTAAGAAAACTTATTAACTTTATAACTATACCTAAAAATATGTAATAAATGTAATGCAGTTATATATATTATGTGAAAATATGCTATTACTCCACGTGCTAGTACTAGTTGAACTTTTAAAAATGGTCCCAAAATTTGACCTTCATTTACATCATAGCACATTTTTCTGTCAGTGTGCATTTCATCAAAACTTAAAGTGCACACCCTTTCTGCTTAGGGTTTTGAATGAAATGTTTTTTTGCATAACCAGCAAAACATCATAAACCATACAAGGTCTACGAGAAAGTTTTGAACACCATCTATTTAATGCGCTGGTACTGAGTAATGGTATCCCCATTTGATTCGCCAATATTCATAAGCCCACCTGGAAGTAGATCGAAAAATTATATATATATGCCTAGAAATATCTTCTACTCTCCACTTGATTTTGCTTTTATTTTCTATTACGGCATTTATCTCAGTTGATGTTAAGATATTTTTAAAATTTTCTTCTATTTTCGATAGTTTTTCCCCTTCACTTTTTAAACTTTTATTTTCGATTAAAATACTGCCAATTTGAGTTTTCGTTTCCATTTCTTTTATTTTTTTCTCTGATTTTTCTTAATCCCCTCTTTTGTCTTTTCAAGTTTTTTTTTCAAGAAATCTATTTCCTTCCAGAAGTAATGCATTTTATTTTTGAGTTTCAAAGCAGGATGAGTAAATGTTTTCAGTTGTAGGTGTAATAAATCGCTACATAGCTGGCGTTTCACATGCTTTTTTAGGACTCGGACATTTTAATCTGATTTTTTGCTTACTGTAAAATACTTCTTTTTCTTTTCCTTTCACTTCTACTTGAAACATCTTCCCCATTATCTTGCAATGGCAAGTTAACACTCGGAACTACATCAGGTTTAAAAATTTTCTTTTGATTTAAATCAAGTATGTAATTCTTCATGTCATCCATGTAATCACTAGACCTGAAATGATGACTGCATATCCTAGCGTATTTTACATTTATATGATCTTGCCTTTTACATTTCGAGATCCAAAGTTTATTCAGATTCGGACATACTGGAAACTCATGATATATTACACCTTTGTCTTTCGTTTTCCTGAAATAATTTGAACACGTGGCGACAGCACAAGTAGACATATTTTCAAAAGATGCAAGATTTTCATAATATTTTACCAAAATAACAAATAACAGTCGGCAACACAGGAACGAATAGCTGTGAATGAAAGAATCTCCAGTGGACGCTCTCTGACTACTCAAGGTTTCTCTCAGCCTAGTTACGTTAAAACGGGTTTCCTCCCCTTTTGGAAATCTCCAGTTCGGAAACTTCAAAGGTATGAGCCAGCCCTTATACTTCTCTGGCCCTGGGGTAATCAGACATTTACCCATCAGTTTTACAAACACTCCCCTAGTTTATTCTTTGAGCGATTTGTGTTTAACATTTATCTAGAGAAGTGCCGTTTGAAAGGTTAAAATAAAATTTAAAAAATGATAATTTTCTGTCTTGGGAAAAAGAGTGAAAATCTATTGTACAATCTCAACGCCTTGAAATTCGACAAAAGTATGTTAAACAATATGGTACTTCTATACATTGAACATTAAGAACTCAACGCTTGAATTTGATAATAACTTCATAAACAGTCATAATCGTCTTCTTTCGAGGTAATGTGCATGAATTATGTATAATTTTAAACTTTGTCGCTGTTTAAGATATTTAACAAACATGGAGCATTTCAAAAGCTTAAAATATAATTTTCTGCTTAGAATTATTGCTTAATTTTAATTCTTGTCAATTATTAAAGTATCATGTTGATATTTAAATGAATGCATAAAAATTAAAGTTATATTAATAATGAATTTATGTTTTTGTATTTCATAATTCGCGCGATTTTTTTAAATCCACCTCATGTTGTTTTCGAGGAGTTCTCCGAGACGTTTTAAGGTTGGCGATAAATTTAATGTATGAGGAATGTATTTTCAACTTAATATAAATGATTATCAAACTAATTGGGCTCTACGTCTTTGTTGTATAGTAAAATAATCTGAAAAATGTCAGAATGAGTCCGATTAGGTATTTATCTTCAGTTTAAAAATATGTTGGAACGTTTTTCTTTTGTGCATGAATTTATACCTCAAGAAAATTTTTTTAAATTATAAAACGTTAAGACAAAACGGTTTATAAAAATTGGTTCTCCATGAGGTAGATTGGTTCTTCAATGAAATCAAGAGTGCATTATATGTTAATTCGAATATTTAGCCTTAACCCTTCAATGCCTAGTGTTGCCTTCAAGCAATATACCCAATTTTGTCTTCTAAAATCTAGAAAATAAGGCTGAAGTTCTAATGCCTGTTGAGGCCAATAGAATACATATTAAAAATTTTATTAAATCAATTTACAACATGTAGATAACGATGAAAGCCTGAGGGCTGATAATAAATGATGCTTTTCACTTGACGCTGCATCATTTTTGCTTTGTTTTTACGCTTGAGAATACCATATTTTATTCTACAATGTAGAAGAAAATATCTTATCCATATTATAAAGTTAAAACTAATCTCGCTTCAATATTATAGAATATTATCAAGGAATTTTTTTCTGAAATGTTGTGGGTAATAATTATAGCTAAACCCAGTTTTGTCAGCTGGTTATAAACTGTTTTTGAGCCGTAAACAATACTTAAAACAAAATAGGATTTTTTAAAGTATTTTTCCATGTTTTATTCAAGAAATGAAAGTCAAAAAACACTTTTAAATCGATTTTTTAAAAATCGTGCTTTTAAGGGTTAAGTATCAATTTTGTTTTCACATTCGCAACTTATAATACTTCAGTATTTAGCATTAAGAGACATCTTATTAGAGATTTACGACTCAGTAATGTTATTAAAAAATAATAGCACTGAGTTATGTTCAAAAGGAAATCAGAAAATTAATTTTTTCTAAGAAAAGGTTTTCTGCATTTTCATTTACTCAATGGATTCTCAGTTCATTTCGTTAATGATATTAAATCATGACAAACGTATGCCAAATCAAAACAGCTCAATTATTAATAATTAAGATGTAATTGATTGTTTAAATATACTGATTAAAAAGTTACATAATGTATCAATTATAAAGTTTAAGTATTATTTATAAAGATATGATTATCATCATTAAATATATGCAAATTTAAATTATTTTAAAACACTTAATGACTAGCAACATAAAGTGTAAAAGTAGATATTTGTAATGTTTTCAGAGGGCCCTAAAGAAATTCTGCTCCAGGAGCCCCCAACAATCTTAACCCACTCCTGGTTATAAGGCAATAAAAAATGCTAGATTTGAATGTTGAATTCAACAAGAAATTATTCAAAGGAAATTTAAGTTTGTTGGGGAAAATTAGTGATAATTGCGGAAAAATGTTAAACACGATCATCGCCGGGTTATCAGCTTCTTGATATTTTAAATTTAATATTATAAGTTTAAAATTATTTTTCAACCGCAAATTGCCATAATATACTATAGGTGTCCCGACGAATACGGGAACTGTGCTATATGCTCCTGTGACCATATATTTATAAATTAATTTTTATACTTCAACAGGCGAATAGTTTCAGAAAGGTTTATACACTAGTTAAAAGGATAAAAGACACCGATATATTAATAAATCATTATTATATTATCATTTCGACTTATTACGATAGCATAAAAGAGGAAAATTATAACTAGTTTAAACGTTTAACTGAGAGTCAATTCGTGAAGTTGTAAAATCGGTAGCTATTTACTCAAATACCCATACAATATCATAATATTTGAAGAGATTTAATTAAAAAAGTAATTGGAAAAAAGTTTTGATCTTATTGTATATAATCTTCTGCCATCATAAAATGTCTCAAACTGAAAAATATATGTTACCTATTTTTATCAATAAACGCATAAAATTGAATGTTAGGAATTATGTACTGAAGAGTATATATTTGATATTTGCGTCATATTGAATGAACAAACAGAAACGTCGTAAGGTTTTCAGAACCTCGTCTTTAAAGGGAATCCTCATTCAGGTGCTTTCAAAAGATTTGTGTCTCAAAGGAGGGAGTGATATGAATACTTGACCGTACTCAAATATTTTAAAAAAGGGGTAAATAATATAGGGGAGTTGGAGTAGATTGATACGAGGGAACATTGATACAGTTCATAAATTGTTATGATTGGAATGGCTCAAGATGTTCATATCCCCTCACATATATGCCACTGTAACCCTTAGCACATGGTATATTTTTCGGCCATGTTGAGTCAAAAGTTAAATGAATTAAACCGCTAATCTTCTCGTCTAAGTGAATTTTTCCCTAAGTAAGTATTGTGTGATTTCTTTACCTGGTTATGTTTTCCTGCGAGAGAATCTTCTCCAAAAGTAGGAAGAAGCATTTATTTTTCTGAATTATATTAAGTTTTGAGACTCTTTAGTGTTGTTCTTGCGTAGCCACTTTTTAAAAGTAAGAACAGTTCTTGGAGCAGATTGATACAATTGACTTCAGGGGCACACTGATACGCGTTTTCTGTGTGTATCAATGTGCCTCAACAAGAACTACTTTGCAAAAAAGTCTTCAGAAATGTAAAAAAGCTATCTCAGAGAAACACTAAATTAAGTATTTGTTTAAACAATGAAAGCGGTTTGAGCTTCATTGCAAAAATGAAAAGTTTTGTTGTAAATTAAGTTTAAAATATTTATTTACGAATTTATAAAAATTGAAGAACAAATTGTGCGGAAGCTTAATATCAAGAGAAAATTTTTTGCATTTTCAGTTGGTGTGGAAATTATTTTTGTGCCATATTATTTTCGTAAGTCATCCTTTAATTTCCTTTAACTTTCCTTTAATTTTTAATTAATTAAAATTTTTAGAAACAGCTTCTGGGTACACATTCCCTCCTTCCAATGTATATTTAAACCCACTCACACCCATTCCCCTTTGTTATTTGTAGAGTTAAACAACTTTCTGAGGCTGTATTGTTACATTTTTCGAGTCTCATTAAAAATGTTGAATTGTGATTAAAATAAAAGTGTTCTAATTTCTTAAACTTTTAAATATTGATTTGGAATGCAAAGTTTATTGATAAAACAAATTTTGTTTTGATCCCAAACTTATTAATCATCATTATTTTCAATATTTCTGTGTGTATCAATGTACCCCAAGTATGGGGCAGATTGATATACATCCATTTTTAGGAAAAAGTATAATAATTATTTTATCATACCATTAAAGACCGAAATTCGATTGAAATCCTATATTAGATTAACAAATATAAGAAAATAGTGCATTTGTTTTAATTATTACAGTTGGTGGAATCATTTTTTATATTTCCAAAAAAGTGTATCAATGCCCCCGCATTCCCCTTACCTGCAGCACGCATCAAAATTTTCTCGAGGCAATTTCTCCCGGATATAAAATGTTAAAGATTCTATAATCACACTGATTTGATATAGGATGCTTAACTTCATGACAAATAATTAAGAAAAAAACGGTTATTTCTATTTTCAAAGAGCGGATTAAAGTATGGAAAGAAATACTTCCACTTACTTGGAAAAATTTCGAGGGAGTCCATTCTAGGAATTATCTAAAGAAAAAGAATTTTATTCGAAGATTTAAAAAAAATCGACGCAATTTTAGTTTGTTTAAATCTTTCAAATTTTTTATTAAGCAAAATATTTCAACTTTGATTGTCTGTAGTTGTTTAGAATGGGCAATAATATTAATTTTTTACAATTTGCAGACATGTGCCACTTCCACCCTATTGTAATTTCAACTTGATGATGTTTCGAAACCGAAACATATCCATCCATCCATTACTGGTGAAATAATTTTCAATGCCCAAAGTATCTACAATTTCCTTTACCTTATACTGAAGCTTTGATGCAATAATAATCTTCTTCGATCTAGCACGTACACTATCTGATAAAAAGTATCCGGACACTTTCGGATTTTCACATTTTTAAAAATTTCTCCTGAAAGGCTAAACTGACTGCCGTTGATCTTCGACCATGTAAGGAATAGACCCTAACTTACATTTTACAGTAAAGATTCGGTCCTAAGGGCAATTAGGAAACCGTCTAAAAATTGATGAAAACGAAAATTATTTTGGCCCATCCCTCTTCAAAGAAAGCTTATAACGAGATAAAACTTTCAGCGTTGGCTATGTTTGCTGTGAATAATATTTACATGAATTTTCGCAAACGCAGCATAACTATTCGGGAAGATATAAAGGCTTTCTTAAAAATTCCCAAATTTCCCCACCTGTTTTTTGTTTATAACATGCAGAGTTTTCTGTTACATTATACCAAAATTACAGACAAATTGACAATAAGTTAGAGAAGCATAGTACAAAAATTTGGAAAAAAATTTCAATATTAGAGAAAATATGAGCAGTTGGGGTAATATTTTACTGTGCATGCGCAAGACATAGCGTAATTTTTCTTTCATAACTTCAAAGCCAGATATGTAGGGCAACTTACGTAAGAAATACAGCCAAATATTATTAAGATTTAGAAACATATCAGAATTTCAGTGAGCAGAAGTTTTTCTTCCCTCTAAGACAAAAAAAACATATGAGGTTTTTTCCACAAATTAATATTTTTTAACTTATATTTTTGAATAATTTTATAGAATGCAATAAATATTGAATATGCTGAATACCCAGGCATACTTATAAATAAAATGAATAATGTAAATTGCTGTTCGACGATCACTATTTGTACATTATTTGATTTTGATCAATTTGTGAAGGGTTCCCCTAATTGCCCTTAAGACCGAATCTTCACTGTAAAATGCAAGTTAGAGTCTATTCTTTACGTGGTCGAAGTTCAAGAGCAGTCAGTTTAGCCTTTCAGGAGAAATTCCAAAAAATATGAAATCCTGAATGTGTCCGGATACTTTTGATCAGATAGTATAAATCATAATAAATAAACCATAATAAATAAATGTATAAACCATCCTAAAAGAGTTTCATTTTTTCAGTAAACGTTTCCCGATGCATTTGCGTGACACCGGGTACCAACCTGAAGTGTTAAAATTATGTGCACGTGGACTGACCTGCTATTCAGAACTGATAAAAGCGTCTTACTCTATACTACTGACCTGTGGTCATATTATATTCAAACGGTCTCATTACGCCATTAGCCATTGCTTTATTGAAGCTAACTTGCTGCTATTTCACCAAGTACGCCCCCCCAACTTCATTCGTTTCTAATTTATCTAGAACAATTTCTTCCGAATAAACTATGTAACAATAATTTCCAGATAAACTTTGCTCTCAAAAAATAATAACATCCATAAAATAATAAAAATGAATTTAAATCTTTTTAATAGAAATATAGTGGTCATTTATTAAGAGATATATTTTCATTCAAACATTTAGCATCGATAAATTCGTCATAAAATAAAAAATGAAAACTAATATACAGTTTAAAAACATATCCACATAGAATTTCTTAAATACCTGAAATATTTGCAGATAATAATGAAAATTTTTCATATGCATTTCAGATGCATGGAACTGGATAGATAAACTTATATGCAAAAGAAATTGAAATCATTTAAACAAAGTATTTGCAAGTATTAATATTGAGACTATTAATATAGAGTTATTAAATTGCGAAAATTGTAACTTATGTACTGAAAGGTTTTATAAAATACATATTGAAAAACTATTTATACACCCTCTGATTTTCCTTTTTTTAAGGAGTCTTCAATTAAGGTATGGTTTTTTATTTATTAAAATAAAAAATATGATTGTCATTATGTATCAATAGCAAAATAAATAAACATATCCACAGTGTTTTTAAATAGTTGAAATATTTGCAATTCATTATGTTTGAAAGTGCCATGAACTAAATAAAGTGAAAGGAATAAAGCATTCAATAAACTTGCAATGCTGGAATGAATACTGTAAAGTAGGAATTTTTATTTACAATGCAAATAAAATTAACTAAAATATTTGTTATAAGAATATATTTTTTATATTTTTTAATCGTATATTTCGAATTTTTTCTCTGATACTAAACTAGCAGATTAACCGGCGTTGACCGGTCTTTTTCAGGTCAAAAGTTTTTAGAAGAGAGGAAGCTGAACAATCTTAATATAAATAAAAGTCATTGTGGCTATGCATGTGGCTATGTGGGATGTTCCACATCTCCTCCTAAGCCAATGGACAGTTTTCAACCAAATTCTGTACACTTATAACAAGGAAAAGACACTTATTAACTTTTGAAAGTCCAAAAGTTAATTAAACAAACAGTTAATTAGAAATTAACCGAAACCGTGTTTCCGCCTTAACTTCGGAGCAAAAAATATTTTTATACCATCTTAATGTTCAAAGTTATTACCTTTTCAATGTAACCAATTTTATTTCTGTGACATTTTTCCTTAATTTTTAATAATTTTTTAAAGTTTAATAATTTTTAATTACGTGCAGACGATTTTGAAATAACGCAAATTTATAGCTACTCCGTTGCTTGGCAAAGGTTAGACTTTGAACTAATTTAACTTTATTTCTGAAAATTTTGCTTATTTTTATAAATATCTATAATATAAAGCGGAAAACACATGTATCTGTCTGTCTGTCGGTCATAAGAACTACTCCTAAACGGTGAACGGTAGCGACATGAAATTTACATTCTAGAGCATATTTCTAGGTCAACAGTGATATTTTCAACTTCAGAGTTAATTAGTTTTTAATATTTTTTAATTAAATAACGAAAACTAGCTGTTTTTAAGCCTAATGCTTAGACTTTTTTGCCAATAACTTCTGAAATATTTATTAGACAACAATTATGTTTATGCCATTTTAAAGAGCAGAAAATGATCTTTTTATTGCTAATAATTCCATTGCTATGAAGTATTTTCTCTGATTGTTATTAAAGATAAAAAGGATAAAAAATATTTTTAACGTAATTTCTAACAATTATTTTTATTTTCATAGAAATAAATTCAAGCGAAATTACTCACGGGCTTTTGCCAGTGTTAAAGTTATTATAAGAAAATATTGCTTTCTTTGACCATAAACAACAAAGGAGACTTTTCACTTCCGGTTTCCTGTTGTTTTAGCATTTACAGCATTTAATACGGTTACACAGTAATCCAATGACGTTAGTGAATTATTCTCAAGATGGTCTGTTTAATTATCGCAAATTTTTAACTGATCCTAATGAGTTTGTGCTAAGCCCTGATGGCTACTTTGTCCGGTTCCTCTCGTAGGTAGAGAAAAAAGGGACGGGGGGGGGAGATTTTCTAACGGTCTTTTTATCTGTCGCGAGAACTCCTCCTAAACGTTGAATAGTCTTGACATGAAATTTGCACATGCTATTCTGGAGTCTGTTCCTATATTAATTCTACTCTTTAAAACAAAATTTTTTCCTAAGATATTTAATTAAATAACGAAATTTAAACTAATTTTCGTCGTTTTATATCAGTTATTCGCCAATAATTTCAGAAAAATATATTGCACGTAGATTATTTACATACCATCTTAAAGAGCAGAAAATCATCTTTTTAATGTTTTCAAATTAAATGTTATGCGTTCTTTTTCTCAATGTAATGAACATTTCAAATTTATTTCATACACAATTTGTAACAATGCTTTCTGTTATTGTAATTAAATTCAAACCATTGATCGCATTATCAAATCCTTCACTCACTCCGATATTTTTGCCATTGTGAAAGTTATGATAAAAATATTGTTTTCCTTGAATGTTTACAGAAATGCAGAAATTTTATTTAGCTTTTATTTCGAAGCATATACCTCTTTTAATATGTCAACAATACAATAATGTTAATTACTCTCTTTCCGCTATGCTTCATTTAATTTTATAAATTTTTAATGATCATAATGTGTGTTTAAAATCCTTCAATATTGTTGAACCCACTTCCTACCGGAGGTAGAGGACCTAAGGAGAAAAAAAAGAACAATATGCGGTTTTTTCCGACTTGTGACAAAAACACTAAAGAGAAGAGAATTGTAGTTCGGATAATCCAAAAATTAAAAGATATGAAAGAGTTTCTACTGTTGCCGTAGCGATGATGGGGAGGGGAAATGGATTGCGAAGGACTACGAGATTCTTGCCAAGTGGTTCAAACTAGGGAGAGAAAAAAAGAAGGGTGTTTCACTGCTGGTCCAAAGGTTCAGTTGATTCACGAAAATCAACGAAAGTCGCTTCCGCTAGGTCGAATAGGGATAGGGTCCGAAAGTCGATAGGGTGAATGAAAAAAGATTCAATCCCTTTATATTTTTAGTTCTATGGTGTTGAAACATGCGATCTAAGTTTCATTTCAGACAGTCCATTTTATAAGTGTATTTTGTAGACATGTCCCCAACCTACCCTGAAGGACTGGTTTAAGGCTTATTTACCCCAACAGTACTTCATGTCGATTAATGAGGAGCATTCATAACAAGTTTGATCAAAATCTTTCCAGCAGTAACAAGTTTTGCATCAATCGGATTGTGTCCTTGCTCCACCCTACCTGATGAATTGGGTGAATTTTATTTACACCTAAATTGCTTTCATTTGGCCTACGAAGAACATGTGTATTAAGTTTCATCAAATTGCTCCAGACTAATCAAATTTCATGCCAATCGGTCCATTCGTTAGATGTATTTAAACAACTTTACACCATCCTGCCCACAGGGATTGGGTTATCGTTTATTTACCCCTACAATATTTTTAGTTTTCAAATTAGAAGTATATGTACCAAAATGCACAAAAATCGCCTAAGCCACGTCCAACAGCATGTCATTCGGCTCAATGGTTTACATGTGTTTTGACGATTTTGCCCCAAACTACATTTAGGCATCAGATAAGCGTTTATTTACCTTTTCATTACTTTTAGTCAATCTGTGAGAAACATATGTAGCTTATCTCATCAAAATTGCCCCAGCAGTATAAATTTTCATGTCAATCGATCCATTTGTTAGATGCGTTTAAACGACTTTACCCCAAACCTAACCGCATGGATCGGGTTGGCGCTTATTTATCCATAGAGTATTTTTAATCAGCCACTGGGAAACATATGCACAGAATTTCAAGAAAATCCTCCGGGACATTTCCAACAGCATGTCTATACTCCCAAGATTTTACATATATTTCGACGATTTTGCCTACTCTCTGCATAACAAAATATATAAACACACACGCATAAAAAATTAATCATACATAAAACGGACAAGTTTAAATAGTAGTTATTCTCTTTGCGGAGCAAATTAAAATATAAAAACACACATTACGTAGTGTATATCCAAGATTAATCATTAAGATTGAAGCCGTAAAGTTAGATTGAGACTGTAAAGTTATTGGTCGCAGAGTTCTAACTGGATTTTATGAAACCTTCTCAGACATTCTGAAAAGAATCTCCCTCTAAAGATTCCATTATAAGATAACCTTCAGGTTCAATGATAGCACTAAGAGAGTACAAATTAAGGTCAAGGGAAAAGCACGGATTATTTTACACGACGGACTTTCGTAAATATTAGGCTTTGATCCCAGAGAAATAGTTTCAAATCATGCAAACGTTGAAACTGTAGTTGAAAGTTCATTAGTAGCCGACCTCTGTGCTCATTATCGTGTTTTATTTCTTTATACTGAGATAGTTGAGTCTCAAATCGTTGGTGATGTATTTGCACCCTTACTTTGCATCGTGAATGTCGCCGGTAGTGACGGTGAGATGGTATATGTACGATACGATAGGCCTTACTGTATCCCCCTGAGTCGGAAAATAATTTACATTATAGAAATAGTTATAAGGACGCATCGAGGTGAGCTAACGCCATTTGAATATGGGAGTCCGAATGGGGACTACACCTTAGACAAAAATATCTTCCGTAATGCTCGTTCCATTTACATGTTGTCAAATTATTATTTACAACAGACTGGGGATGGACTTGATTTTCATCGTGGATCAGCATACCAATCAGGGTAAGGAAGAGTGGGTGGTTGTTCCGTTCATTTTTTCGAACTGCTGTGCCACTTTTTAAATCGGGAGTCAAAGCAATAGCTAAGAAGGTTTTGAAAATTGGATGAGATGTAATGAGTGATATTTTACGAGGGGAATAACCACAACAGGCAGCTGAGAGGCGTTTTATGGAAGCTGGAAAAATATTAACAGATAAAGCAGCGTCAAAAGTAAAGATGATGATTGGTTCTGGAAAAAGGAATAAAAAGCGAAGACAACCTCAAAAGAGAACCAGTGTATCGAAAGCCAAGAAAGTGAGAACACGCGTTATTTTCTCTTAGATATGGCTGCCCTTATTCATCAAGATTCACCCATTTTCGTGAAATCGGAATTGGATTTATTTCTATTCCCTCAACCCAAACTGCTATCGGATTTGGAAAGTTTGTAGAATACACGTCATGGATCCCCAGTCGAATTTCATATATCTGGAAGAGGAGACGAATATCTAGACTTGGCTGATTCATGTATTCATGTAAAGGCCAAAAAACAAACCGATCGGAGCGGCTCTACCTGATAATGAACCCGTTGCTCCAACTGATCCGTTTTATCGACTGGCTGGTATCCAATTCCATTTCCAGCCATGAGACAAACATTTTAGAGAAGTGACATTACAAGTTTGTAACAATATAATTAATAGATTACAGTACGGGGCTTTCTAAAGCATTGGACATCGGGATTTAAAGACTTTGAGTGGATAGCAAATATTTTTATAAATAAAACACAAAATTCCATTAAAATGCACGTTGTGTCTCAAGAGGATAAATGAGCACGATTATATCATTTAAGCAATAACAACGCATAATTACATTTTCACACATTCGTGCCAGTTATTTCTAAAGACTTTTAGTCTTTTACCTGAAATGCAGTTCATGTAGGTCCAGCACTTGTAATGATTTTTTTTATCTTTTCTTGATAACGTAGTTTTCCCTGAACGATCGCAAACAAGCAGAAAGCGCGCAACAACATCAAAAACCTCATATTGCTCCTCTTGACCGACGGAGATGCTGGTATCGAGACGCTCCCAATTGATTATATATAGTGAGTTTATCGAATAAAACTTTTATGCCTTATATCACTAGATAATTGAAATAAAAATATTATTTACTTTCATTTTACATTCGGTTAGAAACTCAATTTCAAAATTTAATATTGTCCTTTTATTCTTTTAGGCTTCTGTGAAAACATTCTTTGCGTGCCCATAAATATGATACGAGGATTTCAAAAGTAAATACTCTAGTGGGAGTGTATAAATAGTGAGAAGAAGTTTCTAGATTAATAGTTAAAGTCACATATTCAAGTTACATATAAACGTAAAAACAGAATAGTTGCAATCATTGTTGGTGTGTATACGAGCAATATAATTAATTTGGAGTAGTGTAACGTACAAAAAGAAATATGCGCAACACTCTAATAAAACATGCGTTATTACATTCCAATAAAAAAGAGCAGTTGTTTATTCAAAATTTCAGAAATTTTTTCACTGTTATTATAAGAATTAGAGGTGGACTGTTGTTTTCCACATCATTCTTAAGCATATGCTTTAAAATGCCAGCATCCAAAAATTACATTTCGCTTCCTTGAATGTGCGATCGCCAGCGTCTCGTATATCGGCAATCTTCTGTTTCTTATAACCCTGCATATATTACAAGAGAATGAAGATTCTGATTAGGGTAATTATGTCTAAAGTACTGTTAGAAATCATATTGGATATATCAATTAATATGAAACATTAGGAAAGAGTTTTGCTGAATACATTACATTACACCACCTGCATCCCCGTGTTTAGAGCCATTTGGCTCCTTTCCTGTTTGGATGGATGGAGACGAATTTTATTTTTTAAGAAGGCTCACACACAAAAACAAGCAACAGGTACAAGAACAAATGAAAATGAAAAAGAAACATACACTGGAAAGAACAACATAGAAAACAATACAAAATAGAAAAAATACGTAGAGGGAAAAAAATCATAAGTAGCCGGAAGTGTGTGTCAGTCTGGGTGGATGAGTTCTCAATTATTATCCTCTACAATGAGATTGTTCTCATCACATATGAAACGCATTACGAGTCGAAGTCGGGTTCTTGAGAAGTTGTTCGTGAGAATGTTTTTCAACCACTGTAATTTAAGTGACACTGTTGGAGTTTGGAAATGCCAGGAGAGGGTAAACCGACATTTTGTGGCATGATGAATTGGATCTCCTTTTTCTCCGCACGAGCAGTTGTCAAGTGTTGGAAGATTGAAGCGAAGAAGGTATGAAGGAAAAGGCTCGTGTTCTGTAACGAACATTATCTCTTCTCTATTCCATCCTACTGGATATACTATATCGTCTGTTCTGCGGCCAGTTTCTCCGTTATCCCAGTTGTCTTGCCAGATGCTTAAAGCAGCTGACTTAATCTCGGCTTTCAGGTAGGAAAGTGGCTTAGGTAGAAGGAAAGGGTCGCCTTTTGTGATGGCTTCTTTGGCTAATTGGTCTGCGCATTCGTTGCCTAAATAACCGACGTGGGCTTTAAGCCATCTCTCATGAATGTGTTTATGGGAGAGCAAAAGTGTTTGAATTTCTCGGACTATACTATAGTGGGATTTAGGAATAAGTATGGCCATCAAACTTGACAAACTGTCTGTCCAAATTTTGATTGGTCTATGAAGGGAAGAGGCTGCTTCAATTGCCATTCTAATTGCGGGGATTTCAGCTTGGAAAACCGAATTGTTGCAATAAAGTTTACCTTGCCATGAGGCAATTATTCCATAGTTTTCTAGAATGCAATATGCGCTTCCAGTACCTTCGTCCGTTTTAGATCCATCAGTATATATAGCCTTGATTTCTGAGTCTATGTGATTTTCTGCAAATGAAATTTGATTGTGGAGAAGAAAATTGGGGGGGGGTGAATATGAATTCCACTTCTTTTGCTCTCGTAATCTGTTGGGCTGAATATAACGGTTAAAAAGTTGGATGAAGATCTTGCTTGAGAAACTCGGGCATAAGTTGCTTCTTGTTGGATTTGTAAGTGGAGGGGTTGAAGACCGGTGATCACTTGGAGAGTAGCGGTTGAGGTTGTCCTGTATGCACCAGTAATATACAGAAGAAACAGACGTTGAATGGAGTCCAGCTTTTTCTGGAGTCGGGATGTCATATTATGTCCCCAGGCAGCTGCTCCATGGGATAGTGTTCTTTCTGTAACTGTTTTATATAATAGCCTTCTGATGTTTTTGTTGATGCCCCAAGCTTTTCCTGCGATTCTGCAGAGATGTTGGTATTGATCCATGGCTCTTTTGCCCTGCTCTATTACGTGTGGTAGCCAGCTTAATTTATGATCTATTGTAACGCCTAGATATTTTAAATGGTTTTTACGTTTAATTGATTGGTTCCCCCATTTAATCGTTAGTCCTCTTACAAGCTTGCTGAAAATGACATAGCTTGATTTTTCCATTGAGACATGCAGTTTATTTTTGTCTGCCCACTCCGTAAACTTGTCCAGTGCTAATTTGCTGAGATTTCTGAGCCCTTCTCTGGTGTTGTCTGTGACGATGAACGCAAAATCATCGGCAAATGCTTGTAGATGAACTCCTTGAGGCCACTGTACCGATAGGACTTCGTCTGCCACGATGTTCCAAAATGCTGGCCCGCTACATGAACCCTGTGGACATCCCTGAGTTTGTTCCCAGAGGTTCCCCCGGCCCTTCACTGGTTTGCATCGCCGCTTTTCTGTTTCTTAATGTATCAAGAAGCGTTTAGCTAATGTTGGAGAAGAGAGGGGGGAAGCAAATCTATCTCAGATGGAAGAGTATTGTAGACTGTCAAATGCACCCGAGATGTCTAAAGATATCAACGCAGCGTGTTTTTCCTGCCTTCGAGCTTGTTCTAGGAGAGATGTGACATGCAGGAGTGCGTCGTCAGCTGACTTCCCTTCTCTAAATCCGTACTGCAGTGGGTGTTGGAGTTTATTTGTCTTTAATTGGAAGTTAAATCTTTGAAGAAGGATTTTCTCTAGCAATTTGCCAAGTGTGGGAAGCAAAGATATTGGTCTGTACGATTTAATATTCTGTTCCTCTTTGCCCGTCTTGTGAAACAGGATAACAAGTCCAATTTTCAGAGGATCCGGGAAACATTTAAGTTCTAGACGCTTATTGAAAAAAGTCTAACAAAAGAGAGGGAAAGGAGTTAAAAATTACTTTTACAATGATATTATCAATGCCATCGTATCCAGGGGCTTTACCGATAGGAAGTTTCTTGACGATGTCATCTCTTTCTTGTTGAGAGAATTTTTCTTCTTCGAGGAGGGTTTGATGGGGTTGTATCAGTGCTGTTCTTGCTGCAATTTTTGGATACAGTTTTTGCAGAATTTTTAGCCCGAATTCTGTGGGAGTTCCTTTCTCGCTGTTTTCCATTATTTGAAAGATGTCCGAGGGTGATTTGTAGGCTTTTAATGCTGACAGGTATGGAGTTCCGTATTGAGTTTGTGTCTGGGTGCAAACAGGTTCCAAGATCCAAGTTGGGCTCTTTTGACTGCTTTCTTGAACAGAGCTCTTTTTTTTGACAGAACAATTTTGTAGTGGATTCTATCTTCTCCTCTACTCTTTTGGAGACGTCTCGCTAGGGCTTTTAATTCTTGGTTTTTTTATTTGGAGATCTCTATTCCACCAAGTTGCGTTTGGAATCAGGGGGTTACGTTTTTAATTTTATATACTTGTTTGCATGTTATCTGGATTTCAAGTTGAATGGTTCTGGTTGTTTCATTGAGCTCTTCTTCATTAGAACTATTGGAAATAATGTTTCGAAGAACCTGGACTTTCGACTTGAAGAGATTTACGAATTTACAGTGACCTCCCTAAGCCGTTTTGAATCTTGCAAAAGAAAGGGAAGAAATATTGGAGTTGATGCTTATTTTTACAAATTTGTGATCACTATAGGATTCTTCCTCAAGTACATCCCATCTACAGATTGCTGCTAAGGAGTGGCTGGAGACCATCGTTAAGTCTGGCCAGCCTTGTCTATTTTTGTGTTCAAAAGTCGGAGGGGAATCACTGCTGTTGAGAAGGAAGGTGTGTTTTTCTGCAATAAACTCCTGAAGTTGCTTTCCTCTTGAGTCTTCGTCTCTATAACCCCATCGTTGACTGTGCGCATTGAAGTCTCCACCAATAAAGTATTCTTCACCATTGATATTTGTTGTTAGATCGGTCAGTTCATCCAAGATTTCTCTGAAGTCAGCATGTGGAAAAGAATACGAAGAAATGATTGTGAAAGCTTTTGAGTTTATCGTTATTTTAATAGCCATAGTGTTTTCCTTTGCTGACAACACAGCTGGGGTGGAGCATGTTGGAAGAGCTATAATGCCGGCTTTCCCGCTGTTTTGCTGAATACAATTGAGGCAAAATTTTTCAAGCGTGTATTTTTTGTGGCTTGCGAAAATGTCTTTTGTTAGAATAATATCCCATCTTTAAGAAGCTACTGGAGGCATATTGGGAGCGGACCTTGTAATTTTCAACCGTGGAAAAGTGAACAACGACTGCACCTGAGTTAGTAAAGGCGTCAGAAGATTTTTTTCTGCCAGTGGCGTAGCGAAGATAAGTGGCGCCCAGAAGATAATATGATTTATTTATATCAGGCATCATCAGTTTCTTAACAAGCGTAAATGACGCCAGGGGTAAGGTATTATCTTGACACACTTTTCATCATATTTTACTTTGAATCATGGCATAGATGTAGTAATGCTTTGAATGCATAGTACCTCCTGAAACTGGCAGCCTTGTCATCAATACCCCTCTTGTCCCCCGGTCTCTAAGCCACTGGTTTCTGTCGTTTCGGAAGAAATTGTCAGTCTCATTTCTTGCTGTGTTTGATACAAGCTATATTTAAAAAATTGGCAGAATGATTATGCAGTTTTAGAAAAAAAAATGTTATGCTGAGGCAGAATCAAGTACCTCGTTTGTTGTACGTGATTGTTTTAGAAGATTTCTGAATTGATATAAATTAAGATTAAATTAAAGATTAAAAAGAAATACTTTTCATTGAAAGTCATCGCTGAACTGAGTCGAGTTACATTTATGTTCGCTAAAGGGTTCTGAATCAAGAATCGACAAGATCTTTAAAAAGCGGGAGAATAATCTAGAAATTATAGACAAAATCGGAAAACCTGTATTAATAATGAAACTCAAAGTAGGGCACAGGCCTGTTTGACTATATATTGCTAAATTATTCAAAGAAATAAAATCCAAAATAATTCGACCTGAAAGATTCTCAATACCTCAATGAAAAATTTAGGATTTGTGTGTGTGTGTGTGTGTGGTATTGAAGTCGCCGAATGTAAAGATAATAAATTCATATGAAAAATGCTTCTCAGAGAGGCATTTGCCAGTGTGCTAAAAAGGAAAAAAATTAATCAGTCATCTGGATTTGAAAACAAAAAATCACAGAAGCTTGTATGTGAAGGTAGAAATGTTCCAAGGATACTGCAATTGCTAAGGATATATAATTTATTTTAGTTTTTATATAGATACTGTTTAAGAGCCAGTTTTTAAAACAGTCAGGCAAATCGGGCAGTCTTCGGCAGTTGACATTTTGGATTTTGTTGAAATTTTGAGGATATGTTCTTCATGTAAAACTATTAGACACGTGTTTTTTTATTTTTGAAAAAAAAAATCCTATAGTTTTGGGGGTCCAAAATTGAAGATCGTCCATTATTTTAAGAAAAACATACCATTTTACATAAAGCAATACTTTTTGAGCCAAGAGTGAACAATGGCATTGGTAATTATTTTGTGTTCTTCTGCTTTCGCAATGACTGTTAGGATATAAAGACTTATGGTTGACTTTTGGCACCAAGGCCAAAGGTCTTTCAGAATTCGTCCAGAAAAGGCTTTTTTTCTGCAACTTTGACCGTCAAAATCTTCTTCTGCCAACAGTGAACCACAAAGTTATATATTTCAGAGAATACATACTAATGTGAAATACCGAAAAAGAGCAAGACATGTGTGGTTGACTTTTGGAGTACAGAAATATTTGACCTTAAAATTGCGAAAAACACAAAACTGCATAATTTTAGAGGTCATTCACTGCTGTGCCAAGAGTGACCAGGTATGAAATTAGCTGGAAAAGAAGACTTAAGCATAGCAGAAACAAAATCAATTCACAGATCTATGGTAACTTTTTCAAGTTTTATATAATGCGGCTCTATACTTTGTGCTGAACACGTGTTTTGTGGCACTTGTTAAAAAACATCGTTTGCTTTTATTTCATTATTTATTACTATTTTATGTAAAAATATTACATTAAAATTCATTTAATTAACTGAATTGCTCTCTGAACATAATATACAATTAGAACAAAATCAAAATTCACTACTGCAAATACTCATTGTATGACAATACCTCCTTTTAAACTCCTCCTTTTTATTATACAATATTATACTTTATATTATACCTCCTTTGTATTATATAATGCTATCTGTGTAATAGAAGGAATGGGCTTGTCTAAAGTAAATTATTTAACAGCTAAAATATTTACGTTGCAACAAAGCATTATCATTTCTGTTTCCTTATTTGTTGATTATGTTGCTTCCCTAGAAAAGCATTTAACTGCTGGGAATCATAACTTTACCAAGACGAGCAGCACCTCGGACAAAGTACGCTTTAGGTATACTGAAACACTTAAAGCATCCATTGGCAGATCTCCCATTGCAGCAAATTAGCCTGAAAACCTCGCAAATAACACGACAATTCTGAATGTGTTTAGAAGAGGCTCGGCACTTCCAAATAGAAAAATAACACGTTTCTCTTACAAACAAGAACTATATATTTATAACATCTTTATGAAAGGAGAAAAATCTGGTGTAAAATCCTCACCAGAAAATACAGTGAAGGAAATGAGACAACAGATAGATCAAACTGGAAGAAAATGATGTCAACCTATCAAGTACATGACTTCTTCACAAATCAGAAGCCTCTTCAGCAGGATGTCAGCTCTGCATAAAGGTGGAACATTAAAACCACCAAGTCCAGGTCTGGAACATGTTGATGTCATTAATGATGATTTAAATGACATCACTGAACAAGTGAGGAATCTTTTAAGTTCATATCTATATTATTATTGTTTATAGTATATTACTTTACCATTATAAATTCTGCATGGCAGTATACATTAATTTATAATTTTATATCAGATATGAGTTATATATACATTATTTTCCCTTCTTTAAAGGAACTAGAACAACAAGAAGTGCAGAACTTGCTTACAACCCCTGAGCCAATCAATGATGTGCAACTCCAGTTAATTGGATATAAACGAAAAAAGGATGTAAAAGGGAAGAAGAGAAGTTAAGGTATTTGTCCAACCACACCGAAAAGAATAAAAAATATATATGATTAAAAAACTATATTATCTCTACAGACAATTCTTTAGAAAGCTATGAATCACACAAAATTTCTCAACAATTAAGCCGAAGTGGTTCCATTCAAGACATCAAAATGAAACTTCAAAACATACAAAGAGCAGATCAGGAGCATTTGTGTTTTGCTGTGTCCTATGAACAGGACTTTTTTCACATTGGTAAAATGAAAAAAGATTGAAGGTGAAGACATACATTCCTAGAAAAAAGCGCGGGTAATTTCCGTTGGCCAAAAAGAGATCAAAAAGAAAAGGTGAACATTTAATTAATTTTCTATGGATATGCACAGCTATATGGAAATAACCCATTTGCTATGCACATTGATCAACTAATTATTGCTTATAAATGCGACAAGAAGAATCGTTTAGGAATATGGAAATAAGGACTTCTTGGCATTCGGTGAGTATTTGCAGTACTCAGTTTTCAATTTGTTCTAATTGTTTATTATGTTCAGAGAGCAATTCAGATAATTAAATAAATTTTAATATAATATTTTTACATAAAATAGTAATAAATATTGAAATAAAAGCAATTGATGTTTATTAACAAGTGCCACAAAACACATGTTCAGAAGAAAGTATAGAGCCGCATTATATAAAACTTGAAAAAGTTACCATAGATCTGTGAATTTATTTTGTCTCTGCTATATTTAAGGCTTCTTTTCCAGCTAATTTCATACCTGGTCATTCTTGGCACAAGCAGTGAATGACCCCTAACATCATGCAAATTTGTGTTTTTCGCAATTTCAAGGTCAAATATTTCTGTCCTCCAAAAGTCAACCACACATGTCTTGCTCTTTTTCGGTATTTCTCATTAGTATCTATTCTCTGAAATATAAACCTTTGTGGTTCATTGCTGCCAAAAGAAGATTTCGACGATCAAAGTTTCAGAAAAAAAGCCTTTTCTCGACGAATTTTGAAAGACCCTTGGCCTTGGTGCCAAAAGTCAACAATAAGTCTTTATATCGTAACAGTCATTGCGTAAGCAGAAGAACACAAAATAATTACCAACGCCATGGTTCCCTAATGGCACAAAAAGTATTGTCTTATGTAAAATGCTATGTTTTTCTTAAAATAATAGACGATCGTCAATTTTGGACGCCCAAAACTATTAGATTTTTTTGCAAAATAAAAAAACACGTATCTAATAGTTTTACATGAAGAACATGTTATGAAAATTTCAGCAAAATCAAAAATGTCAACTATGCAAGCCTGCCTGATTCTTAAAAAATGGCTCTTAAGAATATACATTTATTATGATATTCATCTTGACTTTTTTTTTCTTTTATTGTTCACGATTTTTGTTTCGGCCAAATAACTTTTCAGAACAAAAATTATTTGTCCTTTTATGTTTTCTTTTTTCTTTTTTAAAATGTGTTTTATATTTATAATTTTCAATTTTTATCCTTTTTTCCCAAAGGATAAATATTTTCACCAAAGGAGTGGATGTGTTCGTTTTCTGACATATTCGATGCCGGAAGTCGGACATATTGGTGCTGAATGTCGGCCGCAAACCATCCTAACAAACCGGGCAGCACTCTTGAAGTTTGCCTTCATGTTCTTGGGAATTATGTAGACTTTCCCCTTGAAGAAAATTGCCTTCTATTAATGTTCCGGATTTGAAGAATAAATATTCTAGTTCTTAAATAATGTATATATTTAATATTTTGCTGGAATATTAAATATATATTGACCAGACAATCTAGTTGTAAAATTGACTTATTTAGAAGGTGTCTACAGGATTACTTGTTTCTTATCTTTGATCTCCAGTTCTTTTCATTATTAAAGGAAAAATCAAACTGGTCTGCTTCATTTTCTAGTTCCAGACATTTTATGTTTTCGAACACTTTTAACAATATTGTTCTTGTTCATGCGGATTAATTGGCCCATCCATTTCGTTCTACTAATTTTATTTAATTTAAATATTAGGCTGTTTGAACATTTTCAAACTGTATCTCTGCCTCCATATATTATTTTCATTTATAGTACCAAGAATACTTTGTAGTATTTTCCTTTCAAAAGTAGCAATAAGTGTTTTTTTCTGTTTAGTTATTGTCCAAATTTCTGATACATGTGCTAAAACAGATCTAGTAAGAGTTTTGTAGATTAAGAATTTCGTTTTTGTTAAAAGATATCAACTATTCATAAATATTTTTAATCCATAGGGTCAAGTATCCATAATCTTAGGGACACTTGACCCTAAGCTAGGGATACTTGACCGTATGGGAAGGGATTTTCGACCCTACCTGCAAAGAGTATTTAAATTCTTTTGATAATTTGTATGTACGCGAAATTCAGGTATTAGGTTAATATTACTGAATTACAGAAGGAGTTCATTACGAAAAACATTAAAATGAAAGTAATTAAAAATAATATGGAATCTACATAATGCAGTTGTTATTAATACTGTCAAACCCTGTTATAATGAACCCTCAATGGACCGACTTAGAAGTTCGTTTTAACCGAGGTTCACTTTATCCGTATTTGCAAAAAAATGCAATAACATGCTAAGATGCTACTTCTATAATAAACTATTTAATAACATAATATTTTCATTAGTAATTACGGACAAATAAATTATTCAATTATATACTCAATAATAAACAAATTAAACATTTGCATTTTTTCACTTATTTGCTAATCCACTACAATGAAAAAGATGTTATTTTTGGTTGAAAAGTTTTCGATTCTATATACAACTCGTAAATTTTTTTATCCACTATTTTAAACAGGTCCACAACACGTCGACGTTTTCTGTGGCAAAAAAAAATGTTGAAAACGTTTGCAGCTGCATTTTTTGCATTTTCAATTGAAGGCCGTGGTTCGTCTCTATATCTGAAGACGAATCTACAATAGTTGTTTTTTTCATCTACTAATGCCACGATATCTTCCTCACTCACTTCCCCAAATGTAATGACATCGTCGTCACAACATTCGAAATGTTCGATTTCATTTTGTGAAAAAGCATTCATTCCGTTCTTTTCTAGTCATTTGGAGAAGGGGAAGGTTGTCATCTTCCGTCTGCTATGTTTTCGAATGCCTAACACGACTAAAACAATTTCTGATAGTCGATTCTGTTACCAATCTCCAAGATTTTTCTAGTAAAACAACATCATCAAGAAGTTAAATGTCACAGTCTTTCTTTTTATCATATCATTCCAAAATGAGCAGGATGAGCTGCTTCCGGTAATGACACTTTAGGCTACGGATTTGCTCCCTGATCCATTGGTTGCAAAACTGAAGTAGCGTAGAGTGGGGGAAAGACTACTTTGATCCATTGTAAGTTGCTTGGCTCAATGTTGGCAGTACAATTGTCTATTAATATAACGACTTTCCTCTTTTTCTTAGTTAGTTCCTTATCCCACCGTCGAAGATATTTCTGGAATAAATCCGATGTCATCCAAGCCTTTTTATTTGACTTGTAATGCACCGGGAGTTTCTTCACATTTTTGAAGCACCTTGGTTTTTGAGATTTTCCGATAACAATCAGCTTCTGTTTCTCTGAACCCTTCATATTGGAGCAGACGAGAATGGTTATCCTTACTTTTGAGAGTTTACGACCGACACATTTTTCTCCTTCGAAATTTAAAGTTTGCTATGGAGTGAGCTTGCAAAACAAACCTGTTTCATCGGTATTGAAAATGTCCATTCATCATAATTGCGAATAATGCCCGGCCAAACATTTTTCGTCCAGTGATTGATATCGGAAGAACAAACACCAGCGGCTTCACCCACAACTTTGCCGCTCCTAATGTTGCGCCGCTTCTTAAACCTATCCAGCCATCCATTGGAACAAACAAAGCTCTTGTCTTCAAAATGTTCTGCAAATTCATTAGCCTTTGCCTGGAGAATGGCGCCCGTTATGGGAAGATTTCTACCCCTCTGTAGAGTAAACGAGTTAAATAAGGCCTCTTCCACATTTTTTCTGCTTTTCGCAACCTCTTGCATCCGTTTATGTTTTTTCCATATGCAGAGATGATAGAGTCACGATTCTTCCAGATAGTGGCTACAGTTGATTTAGGCAGGGAAAATTCTTTACAAATGGCTGATTGACTTACGCCGTTCTGCAATTTTCGAATTAACTTAACTTTATCCTGGATAGAAAAAGCTTTTCGCTTGCCAACGTCAGCCATGGTCACTGCAAAGTTCTCAGAATGATAAGCAATTAAACTAAAATGGCAGAGAAAACACGTGATTGCTCCTAGGTCTTCTGACCAGAAAGTCCCTCCCCTTCCCTGGTTTACACCGGGCCAGGTGTCCACAGGGGGAGGAGGGGGGTAGAAACTGTAAAGAGCCTTGCCTATTGCCGTTCCTTTGTCCCACTTAGGGGGTTAGCAACGGCTCTAACAAAGGTACAATAGGCGAGGAATATGGTCTTTGGACCAGAGTATTTCATGCAAAAGGGATAACTCTTGTAGAAGTTGGGTTGACATCAGCACAATTAGTAAAGAATGTCCCTTTGGGCAAGTGAAAAGTTTGAAGTTTTAGAAATTTTCAGTTCGCTATAACCGAGTCTCTAGTGTTTGCTGTTCGTTTTAAACGTATGAAAATACATTATTAACATAGGGCTTCAGTTGGGACCATGTAAAAGGTTCGCTGTAACCGAGAGTTCGTTATATCCCGGGTTCGCTATATCACGGTTCGACTGTATAATCTAGTTAATAAATTAAATTAGTCTAGTCATTAAATTTAATCTAGTTATTAATTTAAATTAGTTCAAAATTTAATAAAGAAATAAAATTTTAATTTAATTCAATGATAAAAATAACGTCAATGGAACTAGGAACCTATTAGTGACTTTAGTAAGTTGAAGAATTGCCAGTTTTGGAAAATTAGGAAAAAAAGAATAGCATTAAAATGAAAAAGCTTTCAAAAATATTGTACAAAGCTAAAAGTAGAGAAGCTTAATTTACTTACTTAGTTCTTCTGATATTTAAAGAAAAATAAAAGCAAAAGAATAAAAATATATTTCAAGAGAAATTTGAAATCAAGAAAGAAAGACAAACTCAATAAAAATGGCGAAACGTTAAATAAAAAAAGCAATGACAAAAAATTCGATCAAAAGATTTTTATTCAAATAATAGAAAAATAAATAAAACTTTCTTTCAGGCGAGGAGAAAATAGATTGAATAAATTTCAATCCTTTTTAAAATTCTTACTAAAAAAATTATTTGCATTTGAAATTATCATATTAAAATGAAATTTTATTCAGTAAATAATTACTTATAAATAATTTTTAAATACTTTTTCTCTGTATTTCAGTTGCCATTTTGCCAACTACCTCCACGCACCAGACAACTGATCCCAAACACAAAATGTGCTTCGGTCGGCTACGACATCGGAGCTGCAATAGATTTTGATAGGATCAAGCATCCCTAACTTTTTAGGTGTCAAGTGTCCCTATCTTTTTCAGGTCAAGTAACACTAACTTTTTCGGGTCAAGTACCCCTAACTTGACTTTTTTAAATAATTTAAAAACTATACCACTTAGAATTAAGATTCTGCATAACATCGTATATCAAATTAAAGTTAGAAGTATGTTTAAAAATCAGAAATATTTTAATTCATTATATATTCCATAGTAAACTTCCTATCCACTGAGGAATGAAAAAGTGAAAATTTACTTTTGTACCCCAAAAATATATTTACCTACACCATTAAGAGCACTTTTCAGCATGGAATGAATATACCCCTTCCAATAGATCATATGACCAAAAGTCAAATAAAAATGGTACACACAAATTACCAGTTATCCCACAATCTGAGAAAAACACGTATGGTCAAGAATCCCTAGTTTCCCCTACTATTTTATTTTTTTTCATGATGTTAGTAACACTTAATTGTCATTTTCATTATTCCAAGTTTCTTTTCACTAAATAATTGAAAATTTGTATTTTTCTCGTAAAAATTGAAGATTTTAGCAAGTTAAAATCAATTAATTTTTAAGCTGAAATAAACTTAGAAACTATAGACAAACACTAATCAAAATCAAGCTCATACATCCTTAGTACTGTTAGTTTTGAATGACATACTACTCACTTTTCCTGTGTAAGGAATTCTTGATTTGTCAATAAAACCAATCTGACAGTGGAGATTTATGGAAATTGTCAGGTAGCCATAAAATTAATTTATTTCATATAATACTTTCCAAAAATAATCTTGTATTTTTATAAGTGAATTTTTGAAGCATGTGAGATGCCCTAATTTCTTTTTTTCTATAACCGCTTCATTATAAAGCAGATCTGAATTTAAAATCTTAATCAACTGGAAATATAAATCAAAACACTGCAGAACAGAATTATAACCCCGAATAAATGGATCTTACTCAACGTTTGGGTTCGAGACTGTTCAAAAAACAGTTATCGGAAGGCAACACAGAACGATCGGTCATTGTTTTAGTACGCAAAATTTGTACCAGTTTTAGAACATTATTTATTTAGACAGAATAAGTCTTTTAGAACTAATTCTTAATATTTTTAGTACAGTTTATAACATTCCTACATCCGTGAAAAACACGATCGTGCACATAGTTCTTTTTCGTTTGTTTTGAAATCTCGTAATGCATAATTTTCGCTTTGCATGAAATTTTTTCTATTTATACTTTAAAGTTGATGTCTTCAGACGCGAGTTGTTTTTTATGTGTTGTTGCACCTGCTTAAGAAATATTGCTAAAGTAAACGCCACGTCGGGACGAGAACTTGCCATTGCCGGTCTTTTTGAACAATATTGACCTAGTGTGAGAGATAAATTGCCAACAGAAAAATTCTCATGACGTACGCTTTAAAGACAGGCGAACCAATTCACAGAACCTTTTTCACAGACGAACCAATTAGACTGAGATTGAGGCGCCTGTGTAAACTACTCTTTGAGGAAAATAAAGTTTTTATGTTGTATTTTGAAGCGAACCTGTAATTATTTTATCACAACACATTTCACACAGTGAGTATCACAGACATTTGATTATAAGGAGTGCAATTCATTTTGTTTTGTTTTTATTCAACGATGTTTCGTAGTGCTTTTAACAAAATGAGCAGAGTGAAACTTTTGAAGTCTGCAAAATATGGAACACGTCGAAACTACAAGGGAAACTTTCAGGAAAAGTTGCTACTGTCTCTGCGTTCCCAAACGTTTAGGAAACGATGGAGGGTCTGTTGTCATAAATATACGGAGAAAAGGATAAAAATAAAATTTTATGGCAATCGGAACATGTTTTGAAGTGCCGCGAGTACGATAACGTCTCATAAATTTGAAAAATTTTGCTCTAGTTCAAACTTTTTTTCTAATTTCTCATTTGCAGTATAGAAGCTCAAATTAAACACTTTGTACTTTTTATTCATTGATAGAAATAAAACGCTTATAGGGTGTTTAAAACATATTGTGAGTATGCAAAAATATTGATTATTAGCCAAAAATGTGCATGAAATCGGATATCGATAAATAAAACATATTGTTTTCTAATCTGGGAAGTATTTCTTTGTTATACACTTAACTGACGAAAAACGCTTGCTAACCGATTTATATGGATGACTTTCGGCTTGGCATTGGGCGACCTCTGTACTCTGTAGACAACATCGTTCAGTTTCTTGACAACAGTATACGGTCCTTCCCAATTCTGTTGTAACTTGGGACTCAGGCCTCTCCGTCGCTTCGAGTTATACATCCAGACTACATCTCCTTCCGTAAAATAGTGGTCTGTTGCTCTAGAGTAGTAACGAGTTTTCATTCTTTCGCTAGCCAGTTTAATTCGCTCTCTAGCAAACGCATGTACTCTTTCCAAACATGCCTCCAAATTTTTCATGTATTCATTCGGCGAGGAAGGCGTTTCATTCGGACGTCCAAAGAGAATATCGCAGCGTTCGGCCAAAAAACACTTCCGCTGGAGTCAATCCGGTTACTTCATGTTCCGCGCTCTTATAGGCCAAGAGAAATTATCTGTTTGACTGCGACTTGGCTATGTGAGCAAATTGACTCATCTGATCTTTTTGATGATCGATACCTCGTTTTTCGCAAAGATCGTGATTCTTCCACCAGTTCTTTTAAACGTGACGGTGGTGTAATTGTTGCTATCAAGAAAAACATATCTGCTTCCCAAATTCACTTTCCTCTGATTGATCTTGAGTGTATTTGGATCTCAGTCAAATTGAAATTTGGAAAAAAGTTGCTTTTATGTGTTTTGTATCTACCACCTGCTTCTGGTATTGACAGGTATACTAAGTTTTTTGATTGTTTTGATCGTTTTGGCTCATTTGAGAATATTTTTATCTATGGTGATTTTAAATTGTCTATTAACAATAATTTTAATGATTCATATTGTCTGTGTCCGACTCGTAGGGAATTATTAAACTTTATGCTTCTTTTTAACATGAAACAAATAAATAAGATTCTAAATTGTAACGACAAATATCTTGACTTGATTTTATCTAATATTGTCTCATGTGTTATTGCAATTCGACACAGCGGCCGCCCTCTGGTTACTGAGGATTTTCATCATCCTGCACATCCTATTTTTATGAAATTTGTACCTGCACGTACAAATAAGAGTACTGACCCTGTTTTGAAATATGATTTTAAAAGAGCCGACTTTCCATCATTATGGGACTCGATCCGTGAGATCGATTGGAATTTTTTACTTACTTTTGGTGACGTAGATGAATGATGCAGTTTCTTTGCCCGAACTGTTCCTTTAAAAAGAGCTATGGCTAAGAAATTTCCTTTCTAGTATTCTGTTGAGATCAGAAGATTGTTGAGAAGGAAGGAAATAGTTCATCGTTTACTTTTAAGACAGAAATCCGGTTTTTATCGATGAATTTAGGTCTTTACGTACTAGTGTTAAGTTTTGTATCAAAAGGGATTATGGCAATTATTTACATCTCATTGAGAAAGATTTAATTTCTGAACCTAAGAAGTTTTGGTCACATTTTAAAAAGGACAAAATTAATAACCATTTGCCTGACAAATTATATTATAACGATAAATGTTTTAAAAACGACATTGATATAGCTAATGCTTATGCTGATTACTTTTGTTCGGTATTTAAGCCTATTTCTGTATATGACAGTAATGATGCCGTTGATTTTAACGGCTTCGTCGATTTCGTTGGGATTGACACTTTCACCTATGACGATTTTGTTGTGGCTATTAAGGAGTTGAAATCTACTTCAACTATTGGTATTGATAATATTCCCCCTTTCATTATTAAGGGCTGTGCTGAGTTTCTGGTTTATCCCCTTCTTACGTTGTTTAACCTTACTTTGAAAACAAATACATTTCCCCATGCCTGTAAGTTAACTAAAATCGTTCCGGTATTTTAAAAAGGTAATGCTGAAAAATGGAAAAAAATATCGACAGATTGTAATTCTGAGTCCTATATCAAAGATTTTTGAAATTATAAAACGTAAAAAGCTTGCCCCCAGGTTAAAAATGTAATTTCTTTTGCTCAACATGGATTCATGACTAAACGTTCTACTTCAACTAATTTATTGTGCTTAACTGACAAAATTATATCCGCCTTTGAAGGCAATTGTCAACTAGATGTTATTTACACTGATTTCTCAAAGGCATTCGATTCGATCGACTTTGGTATTCTTATGAAGAATTGAGAATTATCGATTTTCATGTCAATCTTGCTCAATGGCTTTTCTCGTATTTGAGTAATCGGATTCTATATGTCTATTTTAATAATGTTGTTTCTGATGCATTTTCAAACACATCTGGAGTTCCTCATGGTTCAAATCTTGGTCATTTGCTTTTCATTTTGTTTATAAATGATCTTTGTGGTGAATTTGGTTTTTCTGGGTGTGTCTTGTTTGCCGACGATCTGAAATTTTTCAGACAAATACGATCCAGTGCTGATGCTGCTCTTTTACCGAACGACCTTGATAATTTATATCAGTGGTGCATCGTTAATAAATTACTCCTTAATGTTGAAAAGTGTAGCATCCTTAGTTTTACTAGGAAATCACAGTCTATTTTTTACTCTTACCAAATCAATGATATTTTACTACGCCGATCCAAATCAGTTACTGACCTTGGTGTTACTTTTGACACTAGACTCGCGATTTTACCCAACATATTCATAACATTGTCTCTAAGGCATGCACTAAACTTGGCTTTATCAAACGTAATACCAGACGTAATACCAAACGTAATAACATCCTTTTTATTAGCATCAGCAGCTACGTTTGGAAGATGTAAGTGGTGTGTGGAGGGGGGGTGCACGGTGGAAAAAAATTATAGACAACTAAAAGTATCTAGGAGTATAGAAGGTAGACAAAAAATTTAAAAATTCACCTACAAGATTTGCTGGTTTCACTGCATTCCTTTGCTTTTTTTATAATTCTTCGTTTTAGGGAGTTAAGATGAATTTAAATTTAATTTCTTCCTGTCTGTGTGAGGAGAAAACACCCCGACTCCCCACCATTCCTTACTATTACGTAACAAAAAGTATTTTGTGTTTTGCCAATGAAAGATGATGAATAAATTTTACTTTATTGTTCGTTATTCTAGTATTTGCTTGTGTATTGCTTACATTTTGATTTATAATGGCACGTGAATGTGATTGAGTTCTTATATTTAAACTTAATTTGAATCTTCACAGTAAGGATTTTCTCTTTTCCTCCAAAATTTGAATTTTTTCTTCAAATTCAGTTTCTTCCTTCTCTTTGTCCAACCAGATTTTCTTTTCCTGATTATATAACTGCTGCAATTCATTTTCTAGTTTTCTCTTTTCTTGCGTCTTTGATGCTTTTTTTTTATCTAAATATTCATTCTTCCTCACTAAATTCGTTCTATACCGATGCCTCGCACCACGAACAGCTAACAGCATTCTTTTAGTAACAGAGACATTTTCAACTCCCCCAAGAGATTTAATTCTATCGTATGCTCGTCTTTGATTAAACAAACTTTGCTCTTTCAAGTTTTCAACTAGCATTGTTTTATTGACAGAGAAGCCCCTTTCCACTGAAGCATTTCCATGGAAGAATATAAAGCATAATTTTACAGCCTGCCACAAATCTTCCCATTTTTTTCTTTTAACACTAATCCATAGTAACAGTTATCGAGTTCTAGATTGCACTCATCAGACAAAAAAAATTTCAAACACATCCTGGTGTCTTTCTTTGACAACAGAGAAAAAGGATATATATTGATCTTTTGCTCTTTCTGCCACTGTCTGTGTGATTCGGTTTGCATTATGTAGTACTTCAAGAACTATGTTAAACCAAGTTGACCCAATACTTGAATTATTCAACATAACAGAACGATGCAAGCTGGATAAACCTCTAACAAGTTTATATTTGAGTGGGCTCTTATCAATAATTTTTTGGGCCAAATTCTGCAAAATTTTCTGACAGTCCAGAAAAAAAGAGCTTTGTGTTGTTTGCTATTATTAACTCTTTCAATTATTTTTTAGCTCCAAAGCCAATATCTATGTTCTTAGCTTCCAAGATACTATATTTAGAGTTGAGGTCAAGCTTCAACAATGCTGATCCCTCAACAACTTTTTCAGGTTTGACAAATTTTTTTACGATCCCTTCTAACAGCTAAGACAATTCTGCATACAAGTAGGGTAAACACACTTTTTCACTTTGAAAATTTCTGAAAAAAGGTTCACATTGTGGTGATAATGACCTAACGAAAGCAAGTTTGTATTTCATGAAAGGTTCTTTCATAGACGTTTGCAAAGAGGCCCCTTAAGTTTGCTATCAATATGCTTTAATTGTGATAGATACTTCGTGACTGGCTCAACTATTTCAATGGCTCTTGCTATGCAATCACAGTTTTCTAGCTATCGAACAGCACAATTTTTTTCGGAAAAATAGAACAAACTGTAATTCTACTAAAATCTGCTTTTCTAGCTGGAGAATCCTTAAATAAATAATATAAATTTCTTAAAATAGCAAAAATGTCCCAATCAACTGACTTCAGACCTACCTAATGGCCCCATGGATAACATGTAAGCCACAAGTCCCCATTTTAATCAAGTGCTTGCCATCAGGATATTAATTACTGATGTGCTCTTGAAGTTTGTTCAAAAAACACAAATTTACATTGGGCCCATCCGTGGACACATGTAATATCTTTGACAATGATATATCGCTCAAAGCCTTGAGAAAATTGCCTAAAAAATCTTGAGCTGTTGCACGTCCAAGAAAAACACTCCCATAATACCTTATGCAAACATTTCCTTCCATCCAAAATCTTGCAATCAAGTTCATTTGTCCTTTCTAGCCCACTTTATTAAGAGATTCATCAAAGCAGATAGTTATATCGCTGCAATTTCTCAAAGTGTCAAAGCGTGTTTCATGAAAATAATGGGGAATCCCACAATGAATAATGTAAGATACTTTGTCTTTTCCTAATTGAAATTGCTGAGCAAGGGCACTGTCAGAAAACATACACTTAAATATTTTTGATATGTTACTGCACGAATTTAAAGACAACTTTCTTCAACCACAGTCATTGTTCATAATATCTCAGCTTTCAAAGTTTCATCATTATTTGTGACAAGTTGAATAGTCTGCTCCTTAACTTTTTTGTTGCTAAAACTTTCTGGCTGTGCAGTTTCTCCAGAATTTGCACTTTCTGTAGAATGACCAGACTTGCTCATTCATGACTATGACAGCTGTTGTTTTAAAATATTTTTATGTTCGCTTCCACGAGCATGACACTTTATGGTCCCTATTCCCATGTTACTCTAAGAAAAAGTGGACTTGCCTGCAATACAATGAGAACTACGAATGTCATCTTTTACGGAACTCAACCAGCCAGCAAACTGTCGAAAGGCTGCTTTATCTAACCATCTAAGGTTGAATTTTGTAAATTTTGTTGGTGTTATTTCCTCAAATGTGCAGAGATCTGAAAAAAGCACCTATCTTAAAACATTCTAATGATAAAAATTTCAAGCTTTTACAAACAAATAACTGCTTCTCACACACACACACAACTTTTAACATTGGAATATATATAGATTATGTAAAATATTTATTAAATACATAAAGAAGAAAAAAATTGATAATGACTTATTTTTAAAGTATAGTAGGCTTGTTCTTAAAAAAATCAAACACTGAAATATAAAAAAACCAAGTTTTCAAACAAAAGCAGTATAATAAACCTCATAAAATCCCTCATTGTAAAAACTCCACCAAGCCATAAGATGAAATCAACAGCTATAAAAAAGTGATATCACATACCAGGACCAGTTAACAAATTATAAAAAAGTGCTTTAAAATCTTTCACTGAAAAAGAACAAAATTTGTTCTCAGATTATACTAAAAAGTATCACACATTTTCTTTCACTGAAGAAAAACTGTCCCAATTTATCTCACTGGAAAATATTTTCTGTGAACAAAAATTTCTTTACAAAAATAATTGCTAACCTTGCTTGTTATCGTCCGATTAAGCGGAAATTTACATCGAGTTGCATAATGACAAATTAGAGCACTTGTCATATTTCTGTTAGAACATAATAAATTTTCAAGAAGTTAATAGTGGCTTCAAATTTTTTCCAGTTCAATTTTTTTCCATGATGTAATTTGAGAAACAGGCGTACCCTAAATTAAACTCTTAATTAACAAAATTAATTCGTATTTCCCCTTCTAATTATCCGATTAGGTTGATTCAACAGATTGTAATAATTACAAATCAGGTCAGTTTCCAAATTTCCGTTAAAATTCATCAACTTTTCATTGAAATACGCCACCACCTTTTTTTACTTACTTAAAAATTCAACATCTCTGTTTATTTCGTTTCCAGAACGTTTCACTTCCAGACAGGTGAAGAAGGTTTGCCTTAGATAATAGCAAAGTCCATTGTCCGCTTTGAAATAGCATGTTATTAAAGAAAAAATGTAGGAAAAAAACTGACGTTGATTTTCAGAAAATGTTCTTTTATAAGTTTCCTAAAAGTTCCTTTCATACTCTGTTAAAGTTTCAAGTCTGTTTTTTTTCGTACAGAAATCGTTTCACATATAGAGAGCTTACATTTTCGCGGGCGAAAAGTTTGAAAAATTGTTTTACAGCTTCCGAATAAAGTCTATTGGAAAGAATAAAATTTGCTATTTTGGTTACGAATATTGATATCGGATAGGGTTTAGAACGGCCTATGCGTCTGAAGAAAACGAAAGTAAATAAATGAAAAAAATCTTATCAAAATTGGAACTGGGGCATAAATTTGGGTCGAGGGCTACCATCGCGCACGATTTCGTAGCTCTGCGTGCCATCGTTTGCCCACAAATCGACATAGACAACATTTATTATACGTAGAGATTACCGTGCTTCAGCATAAGCATGTCTTGTAATCTTCTTACCAAACGATTTTTTTATTTTGCACATTAATACCCGACGAAGAGAAAACGAAACCGCGATAACGAACTGTTTATTTGACCTACTTTTTCTCCCATTCAGACACCCTGATATTGTAAAATTATTTTCAAAGTGGAATAAGAGAACAAACGAATTAAAAATGAGTACTTACCTAAAAAATTGTAATGATGTCTCCTACGCAAAAGACGGTAGAACCAGTATGCTGCTAAGCGTTGTTAAAGCCTTGTTCCAGCGGCGTGTGGCTTGGCCAAACTTCGAGTCACGCGAAGGTCGCATTTGTGGACTTTGATCGGTTGAAATCGAACCGACGAGCCGATCCTACGGCGCTTAACTTGGCAAATATCTCCACAGCGCCCTAGTGAGCGGGTAAACTGGCGCGTCTGGCCCTTTGATGTCTGAGCTATTTACCGTCACAACTCGGTAAACCACGGATGCTCTTACAAACCCCCGAGCGACATCGAATCGCCCCGTTTCGACGACAGGAAGTAACGCGAACCGAAGACGAAATCTGTTGGTTATCTGACCGGGGCTTCACACAAAGAAGCGATAACGCAGGTGTTTCAGTAACTGACAAGATTAGACCCCGTTGGAAGTGACGAAAACGCCAGCCATTCACTCCTGCACCTAACCGCCCGAAGTTTTGATGAGTGGGACCCTTAGGCAGTGACGTAACGGCGTGCTAAAAATAGCTCTATACGGAAAGGAGAAACCTGTTCAGCCGCATCGACGCAAAGGGAAATTTCATCCGACCGGCATTTTTTTCAGTTGGCAGCCTAGCGAATCCATGACAGCCTACAGTTTTTCATGACTTTTACTTAATTTTTTCTGAAAATCATTACTTTTCATGACAAATTAAACCATTATCCAAATTCATGACTTTACCTGACTTTCTAGGTAACCATGGATATACTTGTGTATATATCATTACAAAATCGACGATTGTCTAGTCAAAAGATTTTTTTGGTACTTTCAACATAATTTAACACTTCGCACTCGGATGTCGCTTTTTAGCCATCATTCTAGACTATGCATCATTGACGTTTCTTGACTTCGATAGTAAAAAAAAATATCTCCTTAATTGTAACAAGTCGCAGATTAATTTTTCGAAAAATATTCAATTAATTTGGTTTTGGAGACCTAGTATTCAGTGAATAATTACGTCTCTAATTACTTTTGCGAATGCAAAGGGTTACAATTATAATCAAATGTTTCATCTCAGAATTAAAATCAGTATAGTAGCTTCTTAAGCGCCTTTAAATAACAGGCGCCCCTGGGGGACAGCTCAATGGATAAGGCCGCCCCGCTCAGATACTAGATAAACCCAAGCTCCGGAATGAGGAACCTGCGGCCTTCTTGAGTTTCTTATAAGTACTTACCAGTAAATTAAAATTTGAATTGTAATGTACAGTTGTCTGTAATATAATGATTACAGAATCGTTCTTCAATGGATTGGAGGTGAGGTTTGTGTTTGTTAGACATTTTGTAAAAATTTAGCAATAAATTTATTTTCGGATCCGGTGATAGTAGAGTCCCTGGGTATTTTTCCAATTCCATACCATGATCTCAGGTTGATTCGAACCCGATCGGTGCGCGTTTAGTCATCTGCGGTTGGCAATTCTTTGAATGCAAATAAAACGTGTTTTCTCTTTTTTTTGATACGCAACTGCTGTGACGGTTTGTTGACATGTCTTTTTGTCAGTTGGAGATGAGAACGGGAGAATTATATACGTGCACGAGATCGGGTATATTTTCTGGCAATATTTTGCGTATTAGAGAAGTATCTTTTAAACTTATTTTATTGTTTTGATTACTCCAGTGAAGAGTATTATGATTTGGATTAATAATAAATCATTTTTAAGAAAACCTGATCTCGTAACTGTGCCACCTGTACGAACTTTTCACTGTTAATTCTGCTAAAACACACTCTCGTCGATAACAAAATGGTTATGGGCCCGGCCCACGCCGTTTGTAAAGGTAGGCTACGCAGTTCTCCCACACACACACAAGTCACGCAGTACTTCCAGTTCTAAACTAATTCCAGTTCTTTGTTAATACAGTCTAGATTAGCTGTTGGTGGAATAGTAGTTACGAGGCAGAAGAGATGGAGGTTAATAGTTCAATTCCATTTCTGACGCCAAATATCTGGAACACGTGGAAGCGTGACATGCAAGTCATACTTATGCATTACGGATGCTGGCAATTTATTATAAAGACTGAACCAGCGGATCCGGATCTGGGGTCAACCTAAAAGAAAAAGTATGATTTCCAGCTGAGAAAGGATAGAACTTTCATTCTCATCTATACAAATATCAGTCCTGAACTTAAAAGTCTGATTTGCGACACAACTGATGGTGCAGTAGCGTGGAAGATATAAAAAGACCATTTTGAACCTATGACAAGAGCACGGGTAATCCAGCTACTAGATGAATTTTTTGGCACAAAGTATCAACCGGGAGAGGATGTTGGCATCTTCCTATGTCGGGTAAAGACAGCGGCATCTAGGCTACAAGAAGCAGGTCATAAAGTGGACGACCTATACCTAGGATTCCAAATGATTAGGTATCTTCCTCAAGAAGTTCAGTCAACAGTTCAATAAATCTGCAGATGGAAAGACGGGGAATTTACTGCCGGCAAGATAGAAGCGGAACTAATACTTGAAGCCAACCGATTACAGCTCATGAAGCAAGATCAGAAGAAAACGGAGACTGTTTTCCTCAGCAGTGCTTCAACCTCTAGGAAATGAAGTGCAGTTCCTGGCGGCGCGGATGCAATTTCTGGAGATGCAAGTAGTAATAAATGGTACCAGAAAGAGGACGGTAAGGTATTTGTTAAACAGAATAAAACTACAAAAAGTTCTGTTAAGAAAATAGGTCCTTGCTTTCTGTGCAAAAAATACGGCCATCTTAAAGTAAATTGTAAGGATAAGAACACTCATCAAAAGTCCCTTAACGAAAATTTTAACACAGAGTTTAAAATAAAACTAAAGGTTAGTGAGGCAGAATGCAGCTTTATAGAACTAAATGCTCAGTCAGAAACCAGCTGTAACTTATCTGAGGAAAGCTCGGATAAGGGGGTTTGGGTAATAGATACGGCTGCAACGACCCATTTTTGCAATGATAAAAACTTATTTTTAGATATTAGGCCAGTTACGAATATGCAAATGTTGTTAGCCATACGTAGTAAAGACTGTCCGGTAGAAGGGATCGGAACAGTAAGACTTTTAGTTAAAAATAAAGATTCTTTTAATGAAATAACTTTGTCTGACGTTTTATATAATCCCAAGTTGAGGAGAAATTCATTGTCAGGTTCTAGGTTGGAAAAGAAAGGCGCAAACTTCGTGGGTTCTAAAGGTAAAATTCACGTTTATAATAAATATTGGAACAAGTTGTTCTTGGCTGTACGCCGTGAAAACTTGTATTTCTTTAAACCTACGAAGTATATTACCCCAAAGCCTAAAGAGATAAATTCTGTTAGTAATATAACCAGTAAAACAAAGAGTGAATCAATGAAAATTTGGCACGAACGATTTTGCCATATTAATAACGAATACCTTGTGAAAACTAGCAAAAATAATTGTGTGAGAGGTCTCCCGAGTTTAACTGATGATAGATCTCATTGTATTCGATGCAAATTAGCCAAATCTAGGCGAGTTTCATTTAAAAAGACGGGGGCCGTCAGATCAAAATGCCCATTGGATTTGATGCACATGGACCTTTGTGGGTCAATGCCAGCATTGAGTCAAGGCGGAAATAAATATTTCTTTACAATAATAGACGATTATTCCAGGAAAGTTACGGTATTTCCAATTAATAAAAAGTCTGATGTATTTCAAACGTTTTTGAGATTTCAGAGACGTGCAGAACGCTTTCTAGGCAGAAAAATAGTCTCAGTCAAGACTGATGGGGGACTAGAATTCTGCAATAAAGATTTAGACAACTTTTTAGAACAACGGGGTATTAATAATGAGAAAACAAACCCCTATAAACCCGAACAGAATGGTGTTGCAGAAAGGTATAATTTAACAGCTTTAGATGCAGTTAAAACATTACTAAAATCTAGTGGTGTAGCGTAAAAGTTTTGGGGCGAAGCTTTACTTTGCTTCACATATACTTGGAATAGGGTTTGTCACAAAGACGGTAATAAAAGTCCTTTCGAAAAATATTCAGGTAAAAGGCCATCGGTATCGCATCTTAAACCCTTTGGCTGTTTAGCATATGTTGGTGTGTCAAAAAAAATTAGAAAGAAACTAGGTATGTGAGCCAAACTAGGTATCAAGATGGGTTATGCGTTGCATACAAAGGGTTATCGGATATGGTTGAGAGATGAAAACAAATTAATTGAAGCCATTAATGTACGGTTCGATGAGAATACTAAAGGAGTTGACGCAAGTCAAAATTCTAATCAATGCACCAAGTTTAATTTTACCATCTCAAATTACTCTGATGATGAGGGCGATTTTGATACAGTAATGGATTCATTATCTGGTCGTTTAATTCCTGAAACGAGTTCAGAATCTCCCTCAACATCACGTGAAGAACCTAGTGCATCCACCGATAGTAGTTTAATCCTATGTTCAGAGATTAAGTGGATTCGAAAAATAGGGCGAGAAGTAACCGGAGAAGGTATCTATTATGGTACACTGTAAAAAATTTCGTCTCAAAATTACGGGCAGTGACCGGCAGCCCAGGGTCCGTCCATTGCCCGTAAAACATTCTGACCGTGATTTTATGAATGTGGCCGTAAACCTATGGCCGTAATTTCCTGGCCACTGACCGTAAATTTGGAAATTGACCGTATAAAAGTTCCCGTTACTTTCTGGTCAGTGCCCGTAATTTTGGAAGCTCACCGTATAAAAGTGTCCGTGATTTCCTGGTGAGTGCCCGTAATTTTGGAAGCTAACCGTATAAAAGTGCCCGTGATTTCCTGGCTACTGACTGTACATTTGGAAGTTGACCGTATGAAAGTACCCGTGATTTCACGGTCGCTGTCCACAATTTTGGAAGCTTAACCGTATAAAAATGGCTGCCATTTTCTGGCAACTGCTTACAATTTTGTAAGCTGTCTGTATAAAAGTATTCGTTACTTTGCGAATAGCTCCTTTTAAATCTGGATGTTTTCCGAATAAAATTACTCGTTATGTTCTGGATTTCTGATCACAATTTTTAAAAGTTGACCTAATAGAAGTAACTCTAACTTCTGACTATGACCTAGAATTTTGGTTCATGACCACATAAAAATGACCATAAATTTGAATGCTGACCATATAAACTGCCCCTCAATTTCTGATCACGAATCCAAATTTTGAAATTTGCTCGTACAAAAATGCTTATTAATTTGGAAGTTAGCACCCAAAAAAAAGTGGAAATTGGTTCCTGACCCCTGCTCATATGTTAGGAGCCGATTGTAGTAAGAAGAGCCCATTATGGAGGTACTTTAGAGGTTTCTTCAAAACCAGTATATATATATAATCAGAAATAAATTAATTATACTCGAAAGACAGAAGCCAAAATCAAAATATCTTAAAAACTTGAATAAATTTTATGAAATATTTAGTACATCATTTCAATATGTGTAATAATGTAGAGGTATTATAGAACACTAAACTTTTAGTGTACAGTTAGTTACTTTATCAGTCATAAAGAAAATTTTAGACCAGAGACAATGTATAACTGTGCAATAGGCATTAAGTTAATGACCAACTACTTCTTTTCCCTAAGGCTAAACTGTTTTTGTACTACTAGCCAAAGAAACAAAATTCGACTTCAAATTGAGTTTTTCTTTTTGGTTAAATATACTTTTCCATTAATGGAAAGCACAACATGTTAAATTTAACATAGTTAACCTCAACAAGTTCTCACTGTTCAGCCCACATGTTTAAAAACACTCAGGTATGCACAATTGTATAGCACTGACCTAGTTGATATATGAATTCTTATTCACAATAGTAATGTAATAGAATGAAGAGGTATGATGCCCCACTCTTTCTCCATTATATAATGAATTACAAACATAAACAATGAACAGATATACGAATTATAATTGTATATGACAGATAAATTAAACATTAAAATATGAAATATAATCTTAAATCACTTAGTGAAATTATGTTCAAATAACAGGTAAAGCAATTCAATTGAATAAAAAACAATTTATTAAAAATATGACTTACAAAAACATATATACAGACATTTATACACATAGACAATGAGTTGTAAAAATATACATACTAGCAGTACACGCATGGCAACGTGAAAATCATTATTATACTGCAAGCAAAGTACGTGAGAAGAATAAATACGTTGGATACTGCTGAAAATAATAAAAGTCATTCAATTGAAGGTTAGGACGTCACCTGCCCCGGTCAGCAAATAAAATTGCCAGCTACGTTCCAGAAAAGTGTTGCGGGAGAAAAATAGATAGAGAAAAATAACTTTCAACTGCCCAGGGGAAAAGATATTTTAACCATTCTTGTTTTAAATCCGACAGAACTGTTCTAGTTATAAGCTGAAAAAATTGACAATAATAGTGTTATTAGAACGTTGGATGCAACTAATTTAAAAACAAAAATAACATTTCGATGGCAAAACAGACTATTTTTTAAAAATTTCTCGAAATGGAGGAAAATCATGTTCGTGGGTTCCAGAGGTACTTTCTCTACGAAGACTGTGCACACAGGATCCAGCTGATAAGGATTTCCTGAAAGGATAAAATAAAAAATGAGACATTTTGGGGAGAAAGAAGGGGGGAAAAACAGTAACCAGTTAAAATATGTAACACCAAACTCCATGCTTATAACTGGAAAAAAATGCACAATTTGTTGCAGGATTATGTTGCAAGATGAACATAATTATATTGAACTATTTGCAACTGATGTAAATTTGTTATGCATAAATATTATGAAGTGGAATCCGAAAATGAAAAATAAAAAGTTCTTGATTACACATAATCCCTTCAATATTCAAATATTTATATAAGAACTATGCATGCAAAGAGAATTAAAGCACATCACAAGCTTCATAGGTCCATCATCGGGTACCACTAAACTCTTCAGTACAGAATCTATTGAATAGGGAAATTCATGGAAAGCGAAATATTTTTATGAAAGTAAATCAAGTTAAGAGATAATATAATAAAATATATACAAGTAATTTCACTTTAAATTCTAATATATATTTTAAAATCTTAGTACAATATTAATGTATTCCGAAATCACTTTTCTTAAACTCCAGTTTCGTTTTTTTTTCTTTTCTTGCGCTGGAGGTTTATTAAATCTCGCGTTTTGGCATATTTATTACTAAAAGAATATTTTAATCGCTTTCACGCACCCACAGAAAATCGTGACGACGTCTTCTTGGCACCAGAATTTGCCCTAAAACACTTATGTAATTTACTAAAAATAATTATTATTCCCTTCACTTTGATCACGTGTCTATATGTTAATCCTCCTATCTGAGAGAACGCATTTATTTTCTGCTCTCTTTTGACTTGCAACTTTCATACAAGATGTATGTATATTCCGCTAATCTCCCATAATAAATAAAAAAAATAGTTAATAACTCAGCCTGTTCCTTACTTAACGACTACAACAACGAAATCATTTTATGCATTTATTTTTAAAATCAATTTTAAAAACTACACTCTTATTATTGAGCTGAAAAGCAGATTTCCTTATTTTAATTATTTTCTACTTTTTAATCTTATTTAAAATTTATTGTTATAGGTATTATTAAATATTATATTGACTTTTCTTAAATTATGGAACGAAATTTACCTACGTTAAGCAATCAATTGATAACCGAGTTCTGAAAATATTAAAATAGTTTATTGTCAGCAAGAACAAACAAGTGTACAAAATTTCAAATTGCACTAGGAAGTGAATGAAAAATGAATTTTAGAATTTTATTTTCACAAAAAAGAAAAAAGCCATGTTAAAAGAAATTGTAAAAATATGACAATATTTATTACAACCAAAGAATTAATACTTCAAAAAATTAATACTCTTATTTTTATTGTTTCCCAAACTTGCATATTATTTTGTGATCTTCTTGTGTGTTTTGTGCTATTTCAACATCCAATTTTCTTTATTTTTGTTGTTCAACTTGTGTTGAAAATATATAGAGCTTTATAGTAATGTAATTTTGCCAACTCATTATTATTTGTATGTATTTAATCTACTACTATTACGTTGCGCAGAAAGTAACATGCACTTAACATGTTCCTCCATGACTAAGCAAACGAAGTTTTTTGACGCGTGAATGGAAGAACATGTTAAGTGCAAAGGATTAATTTTCTCTATAATTAAAAAAAGCTACAACCATGTCAATAAACATAAAACATTTTGAATGGTTTCTCGTCACAAAAGTGCCGGAACAGCAAAAATTGAGTGAAAAAATAAAAAAAAAAATAACCTCTAAACTTTAAAGCTCGTTTTCTGAAATTCGCTTAATTGTCACTTAACATGTTCATCCACTCAGCTCTTCAAATGCACCCTTCCATAGTGATGCAATATCTGTTTTCAGAATTTATGACACTTTTATAGTTTTTAGCTCAATTCTACAAGAAATCTAACGGTAAGAAATTCAATTAAAACCATGCAAGAACTAACAAATTCACAAAAAATCTTGACCTTTACAATTTTAATTCTGATGTTTACTATCTGCCTCTTAAGTTTGCTGAAAAGTAATTTAAACAGTAGCAGAAAACTTTATCTTATTATTAAAAATAAACATCATTAAGTGTAGTGACATAAACTTAAGTGATGAACTCACCAATGCAAGCAATAAACGGAGTTATTGGAGCTTCATTCTGCACCTCATGGAGGCTCTTGTTTTCCTGCAAAATAAATTCACATAATAAAAATACTTTCATAAAAACTGGTAAAAATTTGGTTCAAAAAATGTAACTACACAGTAATAATTCATGCATATCAACTTCAGAGTAATATACATTTGGCAATTCATATTCCATAAATATATATGTATACATACATATTTACAGATATTTCTACTCTGAGAAGCAACACAGACTTGAGCATACAATTAAGTAAAGGTTAAATATTTTATGTCCATGACATTACAGATAACATTAGTATGACAACTATGAAAACATGCAACATATGATTGAATAATTTATCATTCTCAGTACAAAACAAAATTTTCATGCTACAATAATTACTACTCTCTCTGTATAAAACATGCAACATCTGATTATCAATAATCTCTGCAGAACAAAACATGCTAAGTAGACTTCAAAAACACACATTACTTTACAATAACTACAGTATAACATTAAAATATTGTGTACTTTTCTGTTAGCCGGGTGCAAGCGAAAAATCGCCAAATAATGTAGAATTCCGCCAAATTTCTTACAATCATTCTCTGTGTCATTTGCTTCGCTTGGCGACTTGGCTCGCGTTTGGTTCACAATTGGCGACATTTGCGCCCGGCTAACGGAAAAGTTCCAAATATTGGCTAAAACTGCCTAACGGCAGTAAATCACACGCAATGAATAAGGAATGAAGCAAGTATGCACCCTAAACTCCAGGTTAATGTCTACTTATTCAATAATTCTCATGTCTTAAATGAAAATCAACCATGTTTTGAAATATATCGTATAATCTGAAATATTTATTCCAAGCTAAAATTTGCATGTATCTTAAGATTAATTAAGTAAATCATATAGCATGACAACTATGAAAACATGCAACATATATGATTGAATAATTATTAACAATTTCAAAACTATCTGTATATAATATTAACACAAGGAAATCTGACATTATGAATATTAGAATGGCATTGACAGTGCTCAACATAATTTTTAGTTTTGAGGAAATTTTAACTACACACTGTGCAAGTGAACATCACGGTCAAAATTGGTTTTTAACACTGAAACTATCTGCAGGGGCACATCAGATACATCTTGGTATCAGGTATTATCCGAGAACAAATGAAAGATAATTACTCTTCAACAGTGGCGAATCCAGGGGAGGGGCTATCGGGCTGCAGCCCCCCCCCTCAGAGCTAAACCAAAAATCTTGATTTAATTTAAAATCACTACAACTGTTTGATCTTAATTTTCATTTTTAAAAAATAGTAATAAAATAGTGACAACATTGCTTTCTGACTTGACAGGCTCGAAAATTTTCCACTGTTCTATTCATTCCACTCGCACTTGTAGCGTTGGCGCGGTCGAAAACATTTTTTGGCTAGTTATTTCATTGTATTTTTTATTAAATTATCGAAAATATTGTAGTGTTCTTTATTATTTTTATTGTCAGGAGAGGAAAGCCTGTAGAGTTAAAGTGTTTTGGCTTATACAAGCCATGAGGTTTGACATTCGTCACTACGATAAAAAAATTGTATGACCTCAGCCCCCTCCAGACCCGAATCCTGGATTTGCCACTGCTCTTCAATGTGTATACATGTGCACAATGGACTCGGTACATTAACACACACATATTTATATATGTACAAATATACAATAGGTATACATTATAGGAGTAAAGAAATTTTTTTAACTGAAGCTTCTTTTTCATTAATTCCCTGTATTGAGCTGAATAATACAAGAAAGCTAATATTTACAATTCATGAAAATAAATATGAATGCTAACCTGAAGGAAGAACACAGTAATTAGTCTAAAATGATTTAATCGTACATATTTGTACTTGGCACAATACTTATTAGCTCATACTTTAACAATCAACAGATAAAATAAAGACATTAAAAGTAAAAACGCAAATCGTTAGAAATAAAGTTAAAATCAGAATAAATATTCCGTTTGAGGTTTTGGGGCAAATTTTTGAAAATTTACATTGCAGTAGCTAATTCAAAAAGGAGACCACTTCTTGATGAAATTTGATATTTTTCCAAGTCTATATCAATAGCACACAGAGTGTGTTGATTTCACATGGAACGACCCAAAGAGCAACCAAAATTTTGAACAGAATTTCAATTTTTTTTCACTATAGAATGCTAATTATAATCGAAATTAGTGTAAAGAATATAACATGGTTTCAGAATATAATTTGGAAACTTTTGCTACGGAAATTTTCAAATTTGTCTCACAAAATATTATTTTAACATATAAAACATTAGCGAGAAATTAACACATATAATAACCAACTGTCTATTGCTGAACAAATTATTCCTCTCCCGTTATGATTATTTCAATTTTGGGGTGACATGAAATTCGAAAAAAAAAATAGAACTCTTAAACAAAAAAAAAATTGTTCTGCAACTTAAATACTGCAATAATTACCATCAACAACAGCATTTTAATATAAACAACAGAAATCTAACATCTAATGGCAAATCTTAAGAAATATATTTCATCGCAGTGATCACTAAGCTATAAGCAGTCCACTGCACATTACGTTTGAAATAACGAAGTACTAAAAATAAAACAAACTAAAGAAACAACAGAAAGCTAAAGAATAATGTAATTATCTCACCTTCTAATTAATAAGGATTTGATCCAGAACTTCCTCGGGAAAGTCAGGCGTTGATGACAAAATGTCGACAGAAAATGCGGTCCACCTCTGTGATGCGGTCAAATGGCGTACATTTTTTCCCGCTCAATCTTCAGGTTGGTACGTCATCCCGATTGACCAATGAAAAGCATCCGTGATAACGGAAGGGAAAATTACTGTATTTGACCGTAAAATCAGAAACATCCTAACAACAATATAGGGCTTATTCCCGTAAAAAGGGAAAAATGGCCGTTGACCGTAAAAATGATGGGCAGATGGCCGTGAAATTACGGAAATTTTTGAGAGTGTATCGAAGGTAAAGCAACCCGTTTAAAGTCGTTTAACGAAATAGAACGGTATTGTAGAGAACACAAAATTCATTTTGATAAGAATTTGTTTGATTTTAGTGGGGAAAATAGAAAATCCAAGAAACTGACAGATTCCGCTGAAGGTCAGCAAGAAGCTAATGTGGTTGAAGTAAAAATCCCTACCTGTTATCAACAGGTAATTAGATCCAGAGAAACATCCGAATGGTGTGATGCAATGGATAGGGAAATCAACGTAAAGATCGAGCGTTAAGTTTGGGATTTGGTTGATCCTCCTGAAAACGCGAAAGTGTTGGGAAATCGTTGGGTTTATATTCTTAAACGTGATGAAAATAACAGAGTTGTTAGATTCAAGGCACGGTTAGTGGCACAGGGTAATACACAATTAAAAGGAGAATCTTTTGACGAGGTTTTCAGTCCAGTCGTTAACTTTTCTATCGTAAGACTATTTTTCAGTATCTGTATATGTTTATGGAAATGGACTCATATTCAAGTAGATATAAATAATGCTTATTTATATGCAACTGTATATATGAGACAGCCAACAGGATATGAAAGAGAACCACATAAAGTTTGTCTATTACGAAAGGCAATATACGGTCTACATCAAAGTGGCCGTCAATGGTTTTTAGAGTTGGAAAATATGTTAATTAAATTAAAATTTAAGATGTTAGATTGGTGTAACTGTGTATATACTTTTAAAGATAATGTAATTCTATTGTTTTATGTGGACGACATAATAGTTTTTGGTAAAGAATTACAAAATGTTGATTTTGTATTAAATTTACTGCAAGACAATTTTGATCTAAAAGTATTGGGTAGAACGAAGCAACTTTTAAGGATAGAGTTCGAAGAGCAAGGAAATGCTTTGTTTATACACCAAAAGTCTTATGTTGAGAGAGTTTGTAGAACTTATGAGAAATATAAATTTCCATTTAGTTCCTTACCCATATAAAAAGGTCAAGTTCTTTCTAAACTTGATTCACCTAAGACCAGCGAGGAATTGTTAAACTTTCCATATAGAAATTTGATAGGTTCTTTAGCATTTATTGCTCTTCGAACAAGACCAGATATCATGTATGCAATAAATGTCTTGTCTCAGTTTCAATCCAACCCTGGTATAAAACATTGGAATTGTTTATTGAGGTTATTAGGTTACTTGAAATATACACAGAATTACATGTTGGAACTTTCAAAAGTTAAATCTTTAAAAATGAGATGCTTTTCAGATTCGGATTTTGCAAGAAACCGAGATGATAGAGTATCAATGAGAGGTTTTATAACCTTTATTGACGAAACTCCCATTTCATGGCGAACTTTTAAACAAAAATCAGTTAGTCTATCTACTATGGAAGCCGAGTATGTTGCTCTTACAGAAGCGGCAAAGGAATTTATATGGCTAAAGAACGTACTGAATAATGAAAGCTTAAATTTAAAAGTAAACGAAAATATAATGTTTTGTGATAATCAAGCCGCGATAAGTTTCTCAAATTCACCTGTCGAGAACTATAGGACGAAACATATTGACGTCTGTTACCATTTTTTGAGAAATTTAATTCATGACAATGTATTTAAAATTCAATATGTTAACACTAAATTTAATTTGGCAGATATACTCACTAAACCTATGGTTAAGGATAAATTATTAGAATTTTGTAGAAACATCTTTTCTACTTAAGATAAAGGGAATTTTTTTTTGTTAGTAAAAATTGATTTATCTTGTCCCTTGCAATGCAAAGATGTAAATTTTTGTAGAGTATTTTCTGTTTTCAACTGAATAATAATTTCAACTGAATTGTGTAATTGTATAATTGACGATTTGTAAGGGATCATGGTGCGGAGATTGTAAAAAGGGGGCCGCTTGTTAGACATTTTGTAAAAATTTAGCAATAAATTTATTTTTGGATCCGGTGATAGTAAAGTCCCTGGGTATTTTTCCAATTCCATACCATGATCTCAGGTTGATTCGAACCCGATCGGTGCGTGTTTAGTCATCTGCGGTTGGCAATTCTTTGTATGCAAATAAAACGTGTTTTCTCTTTTTTTTTGATACGCACCTGCTGTGACGGTTTGTTGACATGTCTTTTTGTCAGTTGGAGATAAGAACAGGAGAATGATATACGTGCACGAGATCGGGTTATATTTTCTGGCAATATTTTTCGTATTAGAGAAGTATCTTTTAAACTTATTTTATTGTTTTGATTACTCCAGTGAAGAGTATTATGATTTGGATTAATAATAAATCATTTAAAGAAAACCTGATCTCGTAACTGTGCCACCTCTACTAACTTTTCACTGTCAATTCTGCTAAAGGTGTTTAACACACTATCGTCGATAACACATTTAATATTAAATCACATGGGTGCATATAATTTTATTATGAGCCTAGCAATCTCCTTAAATTTTTCAGATGTCTCTAATGTGCTTAGGTAAAGTAGAAGCAATCGATAGGCAATTGTAAGCCATCTGACGTGTGAAAATTTTACGGGGGTTTTATTAGTAAAACTCGGTGAGCAGTGACCTGAAGTAACAGTCCATATGTACTTTTGGTCCGTACTAAAATTATAGCTGATATGTTTTTAATAATAGGAAAGTTACATAAAATCTGTAGAAAAGTTTCATTGATCGGTAAATATTCGTAGTTATTTAACATTTTGCCGATTGGCCCAGAGAATCTTTATTTCCTATTGTTTGTCCGTCCAAGTGTTCTATCAAATGCCTTAGTGGAAGTTCATTAGAATGAAGTTTAAAAATTACCCACTGCAGGAGTCTGGCAATATCCTTTCAAAAAGTGTGTAACGCGTTCGCTATGCCCTTTATTATCAACAGTGCCATCGCATCCAAAAACTACAAGTTTAGGTAAGTCTATGATTTGGTCGGAGAAAAAATCCCATAACGCAGTATTGATAATCTGAACTTATCCAGAAAGTAACAAAATATGCCCAAGATATACGTTACCATGTTTTTGAAAAACTGAGAGGTCTTCTTTTATTTTGCACCGTCGGTGTAGTTGACCATCTTCCGCCTTTTTCGCCACCAAAGTTTTGTCTTTCCGACTGTCAAAGTAAATACCTCGGAGAACTTACATTCCTTCCCTTAGTGTTTGTTCATAAAGGTTACGTCTGGATTTCTAACTCTCTGAGCGAACTTTACTTCTTATAATTACTTGATTACTTCTTATAATTACTTGTTATAAACTTTATCATTTTCCTCTTCTAAGGTTTCAGATAGTTTCAACTCTTCCTGCTGAAACTTACCGAAGCGTGCTTTTGTAAAACTTGGTTTCTCGCCTTCCCTGCAAGAGATTTTTGAAGCTTTGTAGATAAGTATTACCAATAGTCATTGACCGGTCTGATCTCTTGTTGGTTATAAATTGTTCTTGCAGAGGAACTTTCCGTGATTTCTCACACCGGCACAGTCCATGAATTTGCATGCAGTGACGTCAAGAAGTTTTTCTTTTTCTTTTCTGAAGGCTAGATTATTTTTTTTTTGAAGTTTGGAGAATACTTTCGACCGTGGTAACACTTAAGTAACTTTATTAGCGTTTCATATTCTAATTTTTTTCTAAGTAATTATTCTTATACCGTTATGGTGTGACTAAAAATTTTAAGTTGGACCTAACCCTATAGCTGAAAAATAAATACAAGAAAAATGGCACAATGATCGTAATAATGATCAGTACACCAAAGGCAAGAGCACACTATTGAGTAGACAAGAAAAACACTATTTATTAACATTTATCCACGGCATTACTGTCTACACATCAAGAATCTATAAAATCATCAAAACACGTGTATGAAAAATATGTATCGTTACTCTAAAAATGTTTCAGTATAGTGATACGTTGTAAGAAAATATTATTTTAACTAGTATAAAAATGTTGCAACATATTGGGAAAAAGAAGCTTCAACTGCAGTTGAAAAAAAAGTCTTACCAACGCATGCTTAAACTCAGGAAGAAAATTTTGAAGAAAGAAAAATCATTGACTCGAAGCCGAGATCTCCATCATGCCACACTTTTAGTAGGGACACCTGTGATGCTGAAGTCATTGGGATAATATGTCCTTAAAAGCACATGGCAGACGCTTCAATTCATCTCACGAAAACATGATTGGAACACCAAGCAGCAACTCGTAAAAACAGGAATCCAAAAAAGGGGACATCAACTCACAGCCATTCTTCACCTCTCCATCACATCTAGCCGAACGAAAAAAAAAGAAAGCACGTGTGTCCCACCTTGTTGCCATTCATGCTCTTCTTCGCAGAAACCTGTTCTAACGCAAGTCCACCTAGAACAATAGTCTGTGCACTTTCGGCCCAACTATAACATTCCTGTGAACCTTCAGTCCAACTATAATGCAGTCCTGTTCACATTCCTTCCCCCGAAGAAGAATAGAGCTGCAAGTAGAACTTCAAATTAATAATAAAAGTTGCAAATATAACACAAAACATATTACATCACTATAAATGAATTTCCGTTGACACCCACTGTATGCACTCAGTAATTTCATATCAATGATTGCAGAAAGAAAATTTTAATATTAAACTTCAAAATTTCATTAATTAGATCAAGATAATCATAATAACTCTCGAACCAATGGGATATTACAAAATCTTAACCAGTGCATAATTACACATGACATATCATTAATACTCTTTGATGCCTTTTCAAAAATAGTGATACCAATAATTACAATATTTGCTTTAATATTTGGCAAAGCAAACAATTAACCTTTCGACATGCATGAAGTCCAAATATTAAAATTACACACATCAGAATAAAAAAATTTCATTTTCAAAAATTCATCAATACACAAGATAACATTCACTTGACTAATATGCAAAATATATATGATTACAATAACACTTAAAAATTTATCGAGCAATAGTAGTAATTAAATTCAATTTTTTCACAGTTATGAACAGTTCACTTATGTTCTGTACTTAAAAATTCATCAACTTCACTTTTCAATATACAATTTTTAAGTCATTGTTTGATTGTATAACTTTCTTACATACATATCAGCATGTTTTCAGAATCTATCATTCATCCTATTAGTTTTTCATTGAATCACAGTTACATGTAAGTGTATATAAATACTTTAGGAATAAGAGTTTGAAGTAACCAGGTAATAAACTTATACAGTTAAAACTTATATGAGTAACCACTCATAACTATTCAACATCAGTTTATTTCATCATTAATAGAATTTTTTTTGTATCTAATTATTTTTTTATCTCATATTCATCATTCACATTTTAAAACAACCATGTGTGTAAACAGAACCACTGCGAGATGTAAACAGATCCACCAAAGCATGAATAAAACCTTCTATGTTTTCCTTTTTTTTTTGAAAGATACAACACCAAGTTAACTATTCCTCAGAAAAGCGGAACCAGCCTGCCTCATCCAAACCAAAATTTGAACGTCTTCAAAAATTGTAAAATAGTCAAAATAATATCATATCAAACAAATTTTGTAAACGATTAATCTTCTTTCCATTAAATTTAAAAATTTTACTATTGACTGAAATAGATCTGCCATCAAACACAGAAATATGTATACACTCTCCAAAATTTTAAACACATTTGCAATTTTCTCTGAGTTCTGGTTGTTTGAATATTTTACTTTCATGTACTTTTACAAATTTTATTTCATCACCTTTTGTTACTTTAACTAAATAATTTTCATTTCTAAAAATTTTATTTATCTCATAAGGTCCCTTGTACTTAGGATGCAGCACCTGTGGATCAACAAATACCTGCATAAAAACCTTATCCCCTAACTGTAATTTTTCTCTCTTACAACCCTTAATGTATTTATCATGTTTTTTAAAGTAATTCTCTTCATTTACTTTAACATTCTCATTGAATTCTTTTAGTTGTTTTTGAACCTTATATAAATATGTGGAAAAATCCTCAACATATTTAGGATCATCATATGAATGAATTGGAATGTTAACCCTTCTTCCAAAAAATAATTCTGCGGGTGTATATTGTGTGACAACATGTTTGGAGTTGTTGTAATGCAATTTAAAGAATAACAAACTAGTTGACCAATCATGTACTTTTTGTGAAATTGAAGCTACAGATTCTTTAAGTAATCTGTGAGTTCTCTTCAGAAGTCCATTAGATTTCGGATAGTAAATAGAACAGTTCCTGTGTTCAATTCTTAAAGACTCATAAAAATTTACAATCTCATTAGACTTGAAATAAGTGGCGTTATCAGACAATATGTATTTGGGTAAACCAAATCTAGAAAAATAGTAATTTAAATGTCTAATAATTGTATTAGAAGTAGTATTAGGTATTGGAATAGCTTCTAAGTATCTTGAATAGTGATATAAAATGGTCAATATGTAATTTTGGTTGTCAACTGAGCGAGGAAGTTTACCGACAATGTCAATTGCTAAAAATTCACCTGATGCCAAATGATGTTTTGGAATAGACTGAGTAATTGTCTTACGTTTAGGTTTATTTTGCATGCAATTACAACAATGTTCACAAAAATTTTTACATTGTAAGATCCCCTAAGATCCCCCAGATCATTAGCGGTAACTTTTTTTCCCACGCCATGGACCACCGGACAGAGCAGGTGCCTCAGCGGGGAGTCCTCATTAAAACGCCGCCAAAGGGAGCTGGATTTGAGTCTGGCGCCCTCGGTCTGCTCTTTAGTGGACGTGATGAAAAGGGTCAATTATCTCGAGCATGAGAAACCGCTGGCGACGGAAGGACAAGCCCAGAAAAGGTAAGGAGCCAATAAGGGCTCGCTGAGGTGGGCTCCACTTACAAAATGGACGTGGATTTGTGGAAAGGTTTTTCTGGACCGGTCCCCCAGGAGGAGGACGAGGGAGTAAAAAGGAAGGTGCAAGGAAAGAGAAGACGGAGATTTTTGGAAGGCCTCTTAGGAAGAGGACGGCGACGAGCGAGGGCTCGATTTTCTTGGTAACAAGATAGACTTGGGTCACCGAGACCAACTCCATTCTTTTTAGGCCACTAGTTGGCCTGTGTTGGTTAGTGAGCACTGTATAAGACTCAAATCGTCTGTACCTGAACTATCATTATGTATGTAATAATTTCATCTTATTTAATCAAGATATATTATTTAATCAATATTCAATAAAAACTCTTGCACGCACGTGCTAGAAATAAGAGTATTTCTTGGCTCTGGACCTTCCTCCCCAGAGTCTTTGGCTGTCCAAAACGTTACAACATCTGCATACATTCCAGGCCAAAAATACTTAATTTTGATAAAATCATAAGTTTTCTGTACACCAAAATAAGGAGCATGAGCAACAAATAAACATTCTCTCACTAAATTTCTGGGAATATATATTTTATTCAATATTTGATCCTTTCCTGATTTTATTTTAAACATTAATAATCCTGTGTAGGAATCAATAAAATATTTTTGACATGTTATTGAGTCTTTTTCCTCAATTCTTTTTATGATTTCACTAGTACAGGAATCCATTGACTGACAAAGTTTTATATTACTGTGAGATAGTTGGTCACCCATATGGAAAAGATTATTTACTTCTATATCCTCAATTTGCATTCGAGAAAGAAAATCAGCTGGATTGTCACAACCTTTAATATGATCAATATTATAAGAAAAATCTTGTAAATATAATAACCAACGTTTAACTATCTGATTGCTTTGGGTTGCTAAACTTTCCAATATAGATCCAAGCACAAATTAAAATTTTCCTCAATCTCACCAGAATAATGGTGCAATGATGCAGACATTCTTAATACTATTTTTTTAAGTGGCATATCCAAGCACTAAATAAATCAAATTAAACTAGACAATGCTTAAATCCCTGCATGCATACAGTGAGAAATAATACTAATACTGAGAAATAATGCGAATTATACCAAATACATACAAATAAACCTTCAGTAATATCATAAATTCAAAAATGTGCACTCACACCTTGGTGCATAGTTCTCAACCTGAAAAATTTACTTTAAGTCGCGGCACCATAATGTTATGGTGTGACTAAAAATATTAAGTTGGGCCTAACCCTATAGCTGAAAAATAAATACAAGAAAAATGGCACAATGA